>KV734309.1:0-14971 GCA_000500225.2 Phytophthora pinifolia
GAGGATGTGACCGCAATGATCGCGACGTAATGCGTCCCGTCTTCCGTCCACGCGTCCACGAGAAACCCGAGCTTTTGGCCCTTCAGCTGCTTCTTGATGCGATCTTGTACCACCTCTTCGGTCTCGATCATGTACTTCTTCACGGTCTTGGATGAGATACGCTTCAAGCTTGTGTACTCGCGAGTTTTCGGTTTCTCACACATCGCGAGCTCACGGTTCTCCTCGATGATCCAGTCCATCCAGTGGTAGACGAGTCGCGCGAAGTCGTCCACCTGTCCAGTGTACCGCCGCCCTCGCGCTGTTGGAAGCGCTCGAACTTCTCCTGGTACGAGTCCGCGTGTGCACGCGTCAGGTGATCAACGAGGTTGGTGGCCAGTTAAGGGCCTCTTGAGGGCTTCTTGAGGGCCCTGAGCCGTTGGAATGCACAAACGTGCTTCTGTGTTACCAAGCCTTGCGTCAGGCTGCATTCAGTGTCCCCAATTCCTGAGGAAACGGGGGTGAAAACATATTGGGGGGAAATTGTGGGTGGGACCCCAATCAGTAATTGCAATATTTTTATTGGTTCATACGGATACGGTAAAGTATTGGAATTTACCGAGCCCTTGATGTCAATCAATAAACAATCTTTATTGTGTTGCTTCCATGCACCAGTGGCTTCATTACCGCTAGTAATGGTTCCTACAGTGCTGCTTAGTTCGACGTGTGCTTGGCAACCATACTCTCCAGAGCGCTCTTGATGGCTCCGCTCAGCTCGTCCACCACCTTGCCGCCCTTGAACACTTTGAAGCTCGGCAGACTCGCCACGTCGAACTCTTCCGTCACAGTCTTAACAGCAACAAAGAGACCGCATGACGCGTTAGCTTCCTTGACCCTCCACCGTAACCGGCTAGCTACCAGCCTCATGACAAGACACCTTACCTCCAACTCGTCGACGTCCACGCGCGCGTACACAGCTCCAGGGAAACGGGCGCTAAGCTCCTCGAAAAACGGCCCGATCTCCACACACGGCTTGCACCACGTAGCCCAGAAGTCCACCACCAGCTGCAGAAGCGGAGCATGCAGTCCATCATCCACCGTCAGCATTGGGTGGGTCTACACCTGCATCCAGACACTTGCACGTACCGCTTTGTTGGTCTCCTGGTTCTGCTTTACGAGCTGCTCCCACTGCTCGTCGGATTCCACCGCCACGACCTGCGGCTTGCGCTGACGAAGACCCTCGCCTGGTCCATTCTCAGTCGCCGTCTTCTCACCAGCCTCCTTCACTACCGGCTTCTCGTCTTCGGGCAGCTCCACCTCCCTGTAGTGCTTCTGGATCAGTTTCTCCAACGCATTCTTGTCCGCTCCACGCAACTCGTCGCACTTGAGGCCACTACGGAAGAACTGGAACGTCGGCATGGCCGTCACGCCGCAACCCCTCGAGACCGACTTGAGCTCGTCCACGTCCACCTTGAGGAAGATCGTGCAAGGGTACTTGGCGCTCAGCTCGTGGTACACAGGGCTAATGTGACGGCACGGGCCGCACCACGTGGCCGAGAAGTCCACCACCACCGAGCGCGTCGTGGTCTTTCCCTTGGCCACGAGCTCCTTGAATTGCTGCTCCGATGTTACGTGGATCACGCGGCTCTGCAGGCAGCAAAAAAGCACAAGAAGTCACTAGAAGTCACTACAGTACCAGTACAGGCAATTGCATCGAACGCACGTTCTCGGGGATCGTGCTGTTGTCCTGGCCCAGCACGTTCTTGCGGAACCAGTTCCAGCAGCCCTGCAGCAGCATGAGCGCGAACGGCAGCAGTGCGTACACGGGGATACAGACCCCTCCAATGCAGATCTGTTGCAATTAATTAGAAACGGGTTAGCATACTGTTTTGCTATAGCAGATATCGCGGCAGGATCGGCGTACCGTGCCAGCCATGGTGTCGTCGAAGTGAAGGGCTGCCTGAAGTTAAAAGCGGTGGAGCGCGCGGATTGGTCGAAAATCTTCATATACCGGTAAAACACCAGTACGCGAGGTTATTGGCTCTTGTAGAGGGAGCCGTCGCTGTTGTAGAGAAAAACCTTGTTCTGGTAGTGCAGCCGCGCTCGCGTCACTAGCTCGCATCTCATTCGCGGAAGAAGAAGCCGACGCCAACCAAAGTCTCGGCTCTATTAGCCCCTATCTATCGACGCAAGTAGGCTACAGCAAGCAATGCGTGACACAGGCAAACCTGGCGGCAAGCCCGGCGCGGCCGGCGGCAAGGGCCGCAAGAAACGCGAGAAGGGCGCGACCCGCAAGTTCGTGACGTCGCTGGAGGAGATGAATCTGCGCGACGAGCAGGAGGAGCAGAAGCGCAAGGCCCGGGGCGCTGACGGAGAGGAAGGCAGCGGAGACTCGGAGGATGAGAGCAGCTCCGACGAGGAAGGCGAGGAGATCGTGGCCTTCGAGCGCGTGCAGAGCAACTCGCTGTTCGGCTTCTCGCAGAAAGCCGACGGCCCCGCGCTGCAGCAGGAGAAGAAGAAGGTGGGGTTCGCTGCGATTGCCAAGACGCACAACCCGAACTCCAAGAAGAAAGTCAACAAGGTCATGAAGGCCAAGGACATGGACGAGAACGCCGCGCCGCAGCAGCTCAGCCGGCGAGAGCGCGAGGCCATCGAGAAGGAGCGCGCCGCCGCCTACTACTTGAAGAAACACCTGGCTGGAGAGACGGAAGAGGCCAAGAAGGACCTGGCACGACTAGCCGAGGTCAAGCGCCGCCGAGAGGAGGCCGAGCAGCGCAAGAAGGAGGAGGAGGAAGGTGCGTGGGACATGCAGGAGCGGGCATTGACCTGCAAAGATCGTTGGTGCTCGACGTGTTGCTAACGGATTGGTTTTGCCGCTGCAGCTGCCGCTGAGCGCGCCAAGGGAAAGAAGAAGGTGCAGGTCCAAGATGACGGTATGTCTTGCGTTGAGTATGGTTGTGGGTGCTTGGATGTGTGCATTGACTGGAGGTGTTGCTGTGCTGCTCTACAGACGAGCCTCTGGACGCACGTGCGATCAAGGCGCTGAAGCCTGCGCTCCTGAAGGAGAAGCTCAAGGAGCGCGACCTGTCGACGCAGGGCCAGAAGAAGGACCTCATCCAGCGCCTCATCGACTACGAGAACGAGCGTGCTTTATAGATCGATCATTCATTCATACACGTCTGGAGACGTAAAATGTCCACATTCGTTTCCAATTGGTTGAAACTAAATCTGTTGGTTTTTGTTTCAGCCACTCACAGCGCGCCGATCTAATGTAGCTGCTCAAACGTCGGCTCCATACAAAAGAGCGCAAGATACTAACGATGGCGTCCACGTCCGCTGCGCAGGCCGAGATGGTGGCCAGCATGATCGGCGAGAAGGTGCTAGAGACACTGGACCAACAGGACCAGAAGCTGGACGAGACCATCAAGAAGCTCGAGCGCGCAGACGACGACGAGCTGGAGCGGTTGCGCGAGAAGCGGCTGCAGGCCATGCAGCACAAGGCCCGCAAGGCGCAGGAGTTGCGTGCGCAGGGCCACGGCGAGTACTCGACCATCTCGGACACGCACGAGTTCTTCGAAACGATGAAGAAGAGCGACAAGGTGGTGGTGCACTTCTTCACGCCGGCCAACGCCTTCTGCCAGCTCGTGGACGGCCATCTGGCGCGTCTGGCACCGCATCATCTCGAGACCAAGTTCGCGCGCATCGACGCCGAGAAGGCCGAGTACCTGGTGGACAAGCTCGGCATCTGGATGATCCCGTGCATGGCGCTCATCAACAAGCAAAAGGTGGAGAAGATGGTGCAGGGCCTGGACGAATTGGGCGGCACGGACAAGTTCTCCACCGCCTTCCTGGCCTACTTCCTGAGTCTGCACAAGGTGCTGACGTACGAGGGCCCCGAGCCTGAGAGTGCATTGGACGACTGTGGTGGCGCCTACGCGTCAGGGAACGACCCAGCGGCGGCAAAGCAGCAGCTCGACCAGGAACGGATCAACAGCATCCGCCAGAGCATCTTCTACGACAGCGACTTGGAGGAGGAGGAGGACTAGTGGGCAATGAGAGACCACACAGAGAACTAGACAAGATATGAAATAGCCACGCTGTATTGCTGTCTGATGGAGTGGCTAGCTGCCTGGTTGTTGTCTATTGGGTGCTTGTTCATGGCGACTGGAAGCGGCAAGACATTGCTGGCGGTACGCGCGTTGCCGTTGGCGTAGGTACTGCTTGCTACTGAGTTTACTACTAGGATGAGTGGTTGAGCTCGGTATAGCTCCATCGAGAGAGTCGTGGCGCCACATGGACAGGTTCGCGAGCGCCCAGCTATCTTTTCCCCGTGAGATGACGGCCTCGGCGCGATCTTCCAGGCCGAAGCCGCGGATTTCCATCGCGCTAGGTGCCGACCCCAATGGATTTGACATTGCAGCGATAGATGCATCGCTGCGACAGGTCTCTGGCTTCTTTAATGGAGCAGATCCTTGGTCCAGCGCACTAGCGAGTCGCTTGGGCCGGCGCGCCGAGGAAGACTCCATGGCCATGGCCATTGCCACCCGTTACTGGTAGGAATTGGAAACCGAAGTGGTCTAAACCGGTTTATTACGGTAACTCCTAGATTTTTAGAAGCAGCACCAGCAGTCGAACGGGCAGTCGTTGGTGTTGCCGCCCTTGCCGATCTGCAGCGAGGCCTCTGAGTAAATGGGCAGTCCGTCCTGGTCATAGCGCACTGAAGAGATCACAGCGAAAGTTAGCATTGAAGTTACCGTGAAGAAGGTAAAAACTGCAGAGGAACTCACCAGGTCGCGGGTCCGGGTTGAGACCGACGGCGGTGGAGTTGGTGTCTGCGCAAGAGCAACAAGCCAGCAACAAGTTTAGACAACTATACACACGTAACGATACTTGAAGAGCGCCACGTACTCTGCGCCTCGAGTGTTTTGATCTGCTGCTTCAGCTTCCTCTTCTCTTCCTGCTGGTGACGCTCCTCTTCCTCCTCAGCAAGCCTCTCCTGCTCCTCAGCAATGCTCTTCATCTGCTTTTCCGTCTTTAGCGACGCAAACATGTCGTCAATCTCGCCCTTGGCTTTATTAACCGCCTTCTTGTCCGTCGCAGCAGCAACTCCAGTAGAAGCAGCACCTAAATTTTTGTTTTTCTTCATTTTCTTCTTCTTCGTGGCGGCTGTAGCAGACGCATCAGCCGCTGCATTTACTGCGGGCTTTTCATTCTTCTGTTCGGCCTTAAAAGCATTTGCAGACGTCGCTGTAGCCCCCGCCAAAGTCTTCGAGAAGGCGAATTTGGCTTTCTTCTTGGCCTTCGGTTCGGACTGCACGGCCGCCGTAGGTTTGCTCTCCGTCTGCTTTAAATCGTTGCAAAATACATACAAGACATTAGTACGCATGGTTCATCTTCGTAGAGGCCAGCGTTCGAGCTCCGTACAGCGCCGGCGGCTTGCGCGCGGCTGCGCTTCTTCTTGTTGGCCATCGGTGGTTGTGATGTGACGACCGATTAAGCTGGACTATATTGCAAAAATAGGACTAAAATGGGACCAAATCGACGACAGCGGGTAAGCTTAAACTACGATTGCATTGAAGTGCATGGGTCGTTCCTGGGCTCTTCCTACTGTCGTGACTGTCCTTGTTTCCACCTTGCGACGCTAAGAGCGGGCAAAGTTTTCTAGCAGCACCCGCTCTTCTTAGTCTTCTTCTTGGCGCTTTCGGTCGTGTTCTCGGCCGTGATGGCGATGCTGTTGCCCGTAGGCAGACTGGCCGTCGCGTTCTCCTCTGCCTGGATGGTCTTGCGGCTCATGAGCTTGTAGATCTCAGTCAAGATGCGCTGGAAGGCCGTGTCGACGCCCGTGGCCTCCAAAGCCGACGTCTCGATGAACGCCAGGTTGTTCTTCTCGGCGAACGCCATGGCCTCCTCCGTAGACACGGCGCGCAGATGACGCAGGTCGCTCTTGTTGCCCACGAGCATGATGACCGTGTTGGCGTCCGCGTGGTCCCGCAGCTCCTTGAGCCAGCGTTCCACGTTCTCAAAGGTGCCGTGCTTGGTAATGTCATACACCAGCAGCGCGCCTACTGCGCCGCGGTAGTATCTGCACCAAGTAACAAATAAAAAGCGCAGCAAAGCCACCATATTAGCCTCTTCCTCTTCCTAAAGGGGGTGCGTCCAAGACGTTCCGGTCGGACGTACGCGCTGGTGATCGCTCTATATCGCTCCTGGCCGGCCGTGTCCCAGATCTGCGCCTTGATGGTCTTGCCCTCGGCCACGATGGATTTGGTGGCGAACTCGACGCCGATGGTGCTCTTGGACTCGAGGTTGAACTCGTTACGTGTGAAGCGGGACAGCAGGTTGGACTTGCCCACGCCCGAGTCGCCGATTAGCACGATCTTGAACAGGTAGTCGTACTCGTCTTCGCGAGGCGACGCCATGGTTTCTGTGTGTATTGACGTTGTATCTGTGCTGTCGGGGGCTTCTGCGCAGGGGTTTCTGACGTCGGCAAAGCTCGCTCGCTTATCTTGTCGTCTTCTGGCTCTGGGTTTGTCGTTACGGCGCGTCGGTTCCAGCCGAAAGGTGGTGTGGCAGGACGTAAATGGTGTGCGATCACACTAAATTACTGATGACTACCACCGGTACTGATACTGGTACGGCTTTTTTGGCTGGTGGACGCCTCACTTTGTGAATCGGATCGAGAGACTTGCGAAGACCATGGCGACGGAACTGTTTGAGGACATCTTCGAGGTGCGGCAGCTGAACCCGGACGGCAAGAAGTTCGACAAAGGTGCGTGGCATGATGCTGAGTGATTTGGCGTCTTTTGCGCGGTTGGAGGAGCTCTGGAAGCGGAGTTATGGACTGACGACTGATGTCCTTGTGACGCAGTGACCCGCGTGGTGTGCAAGGGCGTGTCGTACGAGCTGGAGCTGACGCTGGACATCAACTCGGAGGTCTACCGTCTGCGCCAGAACGAGAAGTTCACGCTGGCGCTGGTCAGCACGCTGGACCTGGAGGGCAAGCCGGACGACGGCATCTTTAACCAGTCAGGCAAGGTGCGGACAGAAGCAGGAGAGAGAGAGAAGGCAGGAGCTATCAAGGTGCTGACTATTGTGTATTTGCTAATGCAGCCGACGCTCCTGGACCGCTACGACTACGGCATGTACGGCAAGGTGTTTCAGTACGACCACGAGGGCGGCAACATGGTGGCCATCTACGCCAGCTTCGGCGGTCTGCTCATGTGCCTGCGCGGTGAGCAGCGCCACCTGCACATGATTCACAATGACACACGCATCTACTGCCTTCTCCGAAAACAGTGAGCGGATCGTGCGGATGAGCCCGACGTGGAGCGATAAACCGTAGCGACTTCGCTAGTCGTCAGGTTGCATGCAGGTCAGTCTCAGACCAACGCGTGACACAGCCGCCAGCTCAGGTGAAGCAGTTTATAGACGATGCGTGGCTAGCTGCGACACAGATTGACGCGAGCAGCTCCTGCCCCCTGATTCGCGCCATGCCACGCCGCCACTCTAGCAGAATACAAGTGCTTTTGTTTTTCTTTAACCTTTCTTCATACGAAGGGGTGTTCGCCTGCAGGTACCGATTCACGCTGAAGCTTTCAACGTCAGCAGACGATGACCAGTACTGTAGCCTGCGAAGCGCCACTGCGGCATCACTTGTTCACTTTGTCCTCGTCGGCCATCTCGCGCATCTTCTTGTAGTACTCCTCTCGAGTCACGGCCTGGGGCGGGTACTGGATGTATTTCCACTGTAACCGACACAAACACGCATACACAGCGAGATGAGAAAGCTGTCGCTTCCCTGCAGTCTAACAACCACGCTATTGGACGGACCCTGCTGATGATGAAGTTGATACAGTCGGGCTGGGCGTAGATGCACGTGGCGACGATGGGGACTGCGGGTGCAAAGGTCATCAATTACCAGCTATAGAGCATCTTCTCCATGATGCAAACACTGTCGCCCACGCACTGGTGATGTAGACGCCGATGCGCGCGATCTCCCACTTGGCACTCGGCATTCTGGCGTGCTCTTTTCGTCCTGTTCCAGTGTGCGGTTCACGGCCGGCGCGAGCAAAATCGGTAATCTTCGGTATTACGCGTCCGATTTGATGTGGCCAACTGTCTGTGCTAAGTACGACCCGGCCGTTTTTGTTGAAGTTTAGCCATTTTCAGCTAGCCGCGAGCATTGCCGCAATGAAGCAGCGTGCTGCACCCTACACTTCCCTGGCCGCTCATGACAATGCGGAGGGGTTTGGGAGTCCGGAAGATGATGCATCAGACGCACACGCCTATCGCAAAGGCAGCCCCGTGAAAACGCGGTCTCCAAGTGACGCGTTGCTGGGAACCGACGATGGAGACGACGAAGGCGACGACCTCGTGGACAACCTGGACGATGCTGCAGCCTACGCTGCTTTCCTGCAAGAACAGGCGGAGATGCGAGCCGAATTCACTTTCAGAGACGAGCGACGCAAGACGCTCGGGGACAAGTTCATCGCCGCGATGCAGCGCAAGCGTCGCCTCCTCGGTCGCAACGAGAACCTGCGCTTCCACGAGCTATACAAGCCACCAGAGCCCATTGCAGTGCTACTGGTGATCGTGGTCGCGACGTCCATCACTCTGATCGTGACGAAATCCTGGCCATTCTACTAGAAAAGCAGGAAAGTGGCAGGAAGGACGGGTATATAAGGTTTGAGTAGAGGAGATCGACCAATTAATACAGCTTTTTGACATCGAGATGTGTGTGGTGTACGGTAATGGAACGTCTTTGGTTGGGCGTGGACGGTGGCTGGCTGGCTCATTCGCGACGCTTGAGCGATGTCAACGCGGCTGCAGGATCTGGGCGTGTCGGAAGCAGAGCTGGGCTGCGGGAGGTTGGAGGCGGGGTCGCCGCGAGATATCATCGCGTGGACGCCGCTGCAGTACGCGTGCGCCGTAGGAGATACCGAGCTAGTATTGGAGCTCCTCACTGCAAGCCCCGACACTGTGAATGCGCTGGGAAACGTACGTTTGCTACCAGGTTACCACCGGTTGGGAGCATTAACCGGAGTGGTTGGTGCGTGCAGACGAAGTTTGCGTACTCGCCGCTGCATATTGCCGTCCGCTACGAACATGAAGGTATCGTCAAGCTGCTGCTTTCTGCATCTCCCGCTGCGAGAGTGAATGCTGTCGACGGCCAAGTACGTACAAAAGACCTCATTGGAGGCTTCAGCTTCCAGTTCTGATGCGCGCCTGAACGTAGGTGGCATGCACGCCCCTGCACTTGGCGATCTTGCAGGGCAACATCGCTATTATGAAGCTCTTGCTGGATGAGAGCAGCATCCAGCAGCTCGAATCGAAGGTATCCGAGTCGTGAATTGCGTCCGATGTGTAGGAAACTCATCAATCGGCTTTGCCTTTGCTCAGAACGGGACGACACCAGTCGACTTGGCCGAGGAGCTCGAGCTCTCCGACGTCAAAGCGCTGCTCGTCGACCACGCAACTCGAGCCTCCAGTAGAGCAGAGCTTGCGAACTGGCTAGCCAGCATCGGCTTGGTGGAATACGCGCCTTCCTTCTTCGATGAGGGCTTCGACGACGCGAACTTCCTGCTCGGGACGGGCGGCCTCGATGATCAGACGCTGGACGCCATGCACATCCAGAAAGCCGGTCACCGAGCCAAGCTGAAGAGTTTATACAAGCTCAAAGAGTTCCTACAAGTTGAGGAAGAAGAAGACTCGGAGGTCTCGGAGGAGGAAAACAGCTCAAGCGGAGTCGAGTCCGAAGAAAAGTCCGAGTCGGATGCTGACGCGTCTGCGTCTGAAGGCGATAGTTCCTAGGACTCGAAAGAAGTGAATGAAGTTAAACATTGGTTCACGTGGGGTTTAGAACAGGTGGATGGCGTTGCTACGACAAAGCGTTTACCAGAAGCTTTTACAAGCTTCGCGTGCTGTTGATGGCTGATACCGTCGTGTTGTAGAGCGTCGTCGGATCTGGGGGAGTCACTTCATCCGGTACGTAGAACGTCGTATCCTTCGGGTTCATCGACTTGTACCCCACAATGCCAGCGATCCCGACGATCACGAGGAACGTGAAGAGCAAGATGACTCGATCGGTAGCCATACGGCGCGCGAACGAGCGGATGAGTCTGTCCGCGCGCTGCAAACTGTCCTCGATGCCCATGACGGCGTCTGTAATCTCCACAATGTGCTCGCGTTGACTGCGCAGCGTCTCGGCTGTTGCCGCCGCGATGTCTTTCGACTGCCCCACCAGCTTGGCAGTGCTCATGAGACTCTGCTCCGTCTTGGATTGAATGTCCACCGTTTTCTCCAGAAGCTCCTTGTTGCCCAGGCCATTCGTTCCTCGCGCGGCAGCAGCCGTACTTGTGGCCGCTCGATCGCCAAACAGCCCGTTCCGCTCCTGCTCAGCCTTCGCCCAGCGGAATTCACTCGAAAGCTCCTCGACACGAGCACAATGCTCGGCAAATTTCTGTCACAGCCAGGTAAAACGTGAGCCTTTCGCTTCACAAAAGGGTCGGATAAAGGCACAAACCTCGCGGAATGCGGCGACTTGGTCGCGCGGAGCCTGCCGTAGCGCCAGCTGAAACCCTTTCTTCAACTCCACCATCTCTTTGAGCTTCACCTCGGCCATTGCAAGCATCTACAGCGTTGAAAAAGGCGTGTCAAAACGGAGCTCTTACAAGAGCCTGTCTCGCCCTTCTTGCTTGGTACCGTACCTCGGGTCGGACACCGGGCGGCGCCTTGGCGACTTTGCCCATGAGATCGTTGAGCTTCTCGATTGCATCGCTCAGGTCTGCATCGTAGTAGCTGATCTCTGCCATCTCTTCACGCTCTGGATGAATACTTGTCGTCGGACAGTGCCTTTTTTCCTGCACTTTCGAGCCAAAGGCTGTTGAAATTGACTGCAAGCCTCGTAGTTTCTTGACCTCCAGGTCCGTTTCAGGCCAAATGCTCGTGCGTTTCGTACCGGTTTTTATGTTTTTTGTTTTTTCTTGTCGAACGTTGCATGGCACATTCCACAGGAATAACTAGCACCGCACAGCACTCGGCTCGCCCGCACTTAACCTCACGTCACCATTACGGCTTGTGTCTTGTGTCAACACTGGAGCGAAACATCACCAAGGGATCAAAACACCTTCTCTTCCAGCAGGCAGCGCACACTCCTGCGCCTCCGTGCTGGTAAGAGGCTGCAAGCTGAAGCGTCTAAGGTTACATTGTCATTCCTTCTCCGCGTCGGTTATCGCCGTCTCTGCTTCTTCTCGTCTCTCGTTGTCGACACCGGGTCGCTGATCGTCTCCTTCTCGCACTTCACCGACTGCAAGCCTCACTCCCGCTCCGAGAGTGGTCCTGCAGCCATCCTCCGTCCTTCCTCTATGTATCCTCGGCCCAGGTCCTATCGACCCGGGAACGTAGGGTCCTTCCTATAATTAAGGAGGGCAGCAACATGTTGTGGCCCCGTCCAGGGGCGTCCACAATGCCGAAGAGAAGACCTTGTTGCCGCTCTCCCTCGTCCTGCAGGACGCCCCCACTATATCAAACACAAGCAGGCAATACCGTCGTGTCCTCTTAGAACGACGGCGGCGCCAGCTTCTGTTCGTCCAGCTCCGGGTTGCCCATCATGTCGCCAGCCATGCCCTGGTCGGGCTGGGGGGCGAACCACTCGTTCACCATGATGCTCACGCCCTCGATGGCGGCCAGCAGCACGCCACCAATGAGTGCTTGGCCAGCAGCGGCCCGAGGGCCGGCGCGGGCCGCTAGAGCGCCACCCGTAGCTGCACCGGCCAGGATGGAGTTCCACGGGTCTTCCTTCCGTCGCAGCGCCTCGAAGGAGCAGTCAAAGGACGAGAAGAGAAGTCCCCACACAGCGAAACCGCCGGCCAGCACGGGCGTGCGCATCTTCGCGTTGTAGATGGCGCCACGGAAGCGCTGACCCGACGGTGAGTTACGCGCGCCCTTGAACGTGTACCAGCCCGAGCCGAACACGGCGCCCAGCACGAAACCTCCTCCCGCGTCCTCCACGATGCGGAAGGGACACGGCTCGCGCTCCATCTTGTCTTTCGATTACTAGCGCGCTTCGATCTGCAGGGGGCGGCGACGTACGTGACGTGCTCGATCGGTCTCGGACGCAGGAATGAACTCTCGATAGCCGCTCGCTTAACCCTCGAGAGCCAACACTACGAACCGGTATACCGGTGATGCTACGTACATTCTGTGTATGAAACCGGTTTTGCTGACAGTAACATTAATTAATCCGCAAACAATTTGTGTCTGCACAAAACAACTTGGTGTTCGACACACCAAGCATCTGGCCGACCGATATGACTTGTGCCCCTGTTCGGTGTATACCACATAGTGTTGTGCCACCGATTGTACATCTCCCTCTCCCCCCACAAGAAGGAGAAAATCTTCTTGGGCTAAAAGATCGTCAGCGCAAATCAAGATGTCCCGTAGTATGCCTGAGGCTGTGGCGTGGACCACGAACGGAAATGCCCCGCTGGGGCTGCGTGACGTGCAGGCCGATGCGGGCGTCCACGAAACGCGTGCCAACTGGGAGCCGTACGACTTCAACGGTGGCACTGTACTGGCCATCGCGGGCGAGGACTTTGTGGTGGTGGCGGGCGACACGCGTCTGAGCACGGGCTACTCGGTGCTGAGCCGCGATGAGAGCAAGCTGCACGAGTTGACGCCCACCTGTGTGCTGGGCTGCCCAGGCTCGCACAACGACGTCATTCAGCTGCGCGGCGTGCTGAGCATCCGCGCTCAAATGTACCAGCACGACAACGATGTGGCCATGAGCTCGAGCGCCATGTCGCAGCTGCTCATGAACACGCTGTACTCGCGCCGCTTCTTCCCGTTCTACGCCTTCTGCATCCTGTGCGGCATCGACGAGGAAGGCAAAGGAGCCGTGTACACGTACGACGCCATCGGCTCGTTCGACAGCGTCACACGCGCGGCGCAGGGCTCGGGCGGCCACCTGATGATCCCGCTGCTGGACAACCTGGTGGAGCACGACTCCCGCTCGGACCCCAAGAAGAAGCTCACGCTGCAGGAGACCAAGGACATCATCAAGGACGCGTTCATCACGGCCGGAGAAGTGCGTACTGCAGTCTCGTGCCTGCTAGGCTGCACTCGTACTGATCGTTTGCGTGCTTTTTGTTGCTATTGCTGAGCAGAGAGATATTTACACGGGCGACAGCGTGGAGATCTTGACCATCAAGGCGTCGGGCATTACCAGGGAGATGTTCGCTCTCAAGAAGGACTAGAGGCGTGTGAAACCTGTCAAGGGAGGCTTCAAGAGGCCCAYGAGAGCTACCGTAGCTGTCACCAAGTTGAAACAGCTAGCACCAGCACTCCCAAGTCTTTACAAACATGAGCGACACCCCCTTGTCCTCCTTCTCTTGGTGTATTAACTCGCCCCTCTACTTCCACCTGYTCCTCGTACTAACTCTCGCGGTTCTTGAGCGCCAGCGCGCGCACCTTACGCTTGTAGAGCTCCGGGTCGTTCTTGAGGTCCATGTATGGCTCGCGCTGCGCCGGGTCGGCCATATTGGGCTGGTCCAGCAGGTCCTGCACGCCCTTGAGGATCTGCTTGATGGTCACGCTGGGCTTCCAGTCCTTGTCCTCGTTCAGGATGCTCAGACACACGGTGCCTGACGGGTACACGTTGGGGTGGTACAACGGCGGCGTGAACTTGACGAGCGGCGGCTTGCTCGGGTAGTCCTCGCTGAAGCCCAGCGACATCTTGAACACGCCGCCCTCCCAGTCCGTGCCGGCCTTGCCCGGGATGCCCGCGTGCCACATCATGAGGTTCAGCGAGCCGTCGTCGCTGGCGATGGGGCGCGCCCAGAAGCCCGCCGGGTGGTCCCGTCGCCAGTTCTTGCGCTCTTGCCGCAGCCGCTGCACGGCCATCGAGTCGTCACTCATCGCTGGGCTGCCCTTGTCTTCCCGCGCTTCGCAATGCCCAGCGTTTGACGCAGTTTTTGTATGACGACGCTCTGTCCAAGTTGTAGCGTCCCAGTTTAAAGTGATCGGTATTGATGAGATGCGTCACTTTCTTTGGACAAATGTAGTGTGTGGTGCACGTCGAGTAGATGGACGCGAAACGACGCGGAGACATATCAAAGGAGATCAAGGGATCATGGACACCAACGAGGTTCGTTCTGGGCAGTGAGAAGTGGTGGGAAAGGAGATAATGACTGACGGTTTGCATGACATTGTTCTAGAGCGAATTCTCGCAGGAGGACGTGCTGCCCATCGCCAAGACGGTGCGCCAGGCGGATCTAGGAGGTCAGATTGTGTCGCGACTGACCAATTCTTGCTGCTGTAGGCGATCGAGTCGGCGTTGAAGGACACGGTGTACAACCGCAAGAAGGTGATGGATTGGTCCAACACGCTAGTGGCCAGTGTGCTCACGGGGCTGCAGAACCTCAACAAACCTTTCAAGTACGCGGTCACGTGCCTCATCATGCAAAAGACCGGCGCCGGTCTGACCACGGCGGCCGCGTGCTTCTGGGACCCCACCATGGACGGCTACTGCACGGTGCTGTGGGAAAACAGCACCATCTACTGCATCGTGACCGTCTACGGCGCTGCCATCTCCCCGTCCGCTATGAAACTCGACCATTGAAGCGGGCAGGAAAACATAATATAAAACAATTATTACGGTATTGCTCCACTACAATAATTGATTACTGGCGAGCGCTATATTGCAATGATTATTATTGCTAATTCTGGATGCCAATATCAGCTGATATTCAAAGAGCATGCCAATCCCAAGTTCGAAAAAAACAGGTCAATATACTATTATGGTATTGCTCCACTAAAATAATTGATTCTTGGGATGCCTCGTATTGCAATGCTAATTACGGCCACCAAAACTTTGCAATACAATCTCATCCTGTATTGTCCTCCACCCTTAACCGATCACCTGCTCCAAGGCCGCCTGACACGCCAGCGCCGCGTCCTTGATCTGATCCTTGCTGCTATGCGCCGTCAGCTTCTGCTT
>KV734329.1:12202-24629 GCA_000500225.2 Phytophthora pinifolia
ATCGAAGTAATTCAAAACCCTGGCCTTGACATCTTTCTGGCGCAGGTCCATCTTCAAATGCTGACTCATAATGGCATGCGCGATGGGGATTTGATCGTTCATCATGCGTGACAGGATATGCCCGATTGCGTTGACCAACACCTCGTTAGTCATCTGCTCCATTCAATGCTTCAGTTCCAGCTCGCAGAGCGTCTTCAACAACCGGCGATTGATCGTTCTGATCGAATACAATTGCTATGTTTCTTTACCTTGAGCCGAGTCTCGTACGTTACCTGCATGGTTAATGGTGTAGGCTGCGTGATGCGTCTGCTGGATCTCTGCGTTCTGTGTATCTGCTACAACGACATGTACGAAGAGAGTCGAGGCAGGAACTTCCAGTGGAAGCGCCTTCCGCGTTGCTGCTCTCAGCGGTTTTATAGCAAACAACAACATGGATAGCGAGCAAACGGTGAGCCTGAACGACACGGCTATCTCTAAACGCTAAATGGCGATGGTCCCAGAAAAAATCTTGACTACCACTATTATATGAAAACCATTTTTTTGTTTTTTTATTTTTAAATCAAAATAAATCGTCCACGTTATTTCACGGAAGCATCGAGGGCTCTAGTTTCATCTTGAAATCCAAGATAACAATGGCTTCGTCAGAAAATTGCTCAGCATCACAACTTGTCTTAATCGCGTCTGCAGCTATTTGCAGGACATTCTGCTGGTTTCGAACACGCATTCGGTGATCCGAAAACAACTCCATCTTCTCATATGAGTCGTCTAAGACCCCATTTGGCCATGGGTTAGTACGCAAGCGTGCTCCTTGATACCTTGTTAGCCCCTGCACTAGCAAGATATCGATCGAACATTACGTTTATCGGCTTGCGACGCTGAATTGAGGGCAGATGATGAGTTGTCCATCCAACTTCACAGTCTTGGTCCCCCACGATAGAAATGCCACGTTCTTCATTGAAACTATGTGTTGAATCGCACCATCAAGGACATGCCGATCGTACTTGGAACGAGACCAAACCCGTTTTTCGAGTGCGCCTTTACTCGTTACGCCCCGAGGTTTAACTGTTTTTTTTCAAACGAAAATCCGCCAACCTACTCGGATGCATTTTTTACTGCTGGTAGAGAAAAAGAATCGCACATAAGACTAAGAATGTAGCACTTCTCGATTGATCCTCTTGACGTTGCAAGTAATTCTTACCACTTTCGATAAATCCGCTTCGACAGAGAGCTCGGCTGGGAAGATGGCTCCCCCAAACGCTTCCAGAAAGGCAGGAGCTGCTTCAATACCACACATGATCGCAACAATACAATTGAGCAACAGACGCATCGCAGCTGACCGCTGCTGTTGTTCCAAAGCCTTATGATGAGGAGAAGTGCTGCTGCCTCTGGATCGGCAATAGGTGACTGCTCCTGGACAGTTTCGTGAACTTCTTCTGCGCAGGTAGCCCTAACGCGTGGCTATTCACTCACGGTCGGCTCCCTTTGCAGTTCCACGTTCTTTTCCATTCGTCGCTTCAGTCCGACCTCGTCGAGAGGATAGAGTCGCTCTTACAGCTCCTTGTCATATTCTTCTTCTTCCGCAGAAACATCAGCTTCGCCAGAATCGTCGTCTCCTGTCCAGTGTCACACTTCACCATTGCATCCAATTCTTCATTAGAGGAGCCGATCGAGACATGAGGGTAGACTCGCGTCTTCAGCGCCTTTTTCCTTGCCAGAGATCGATTGAGAGACCGCTTCTGTCGGTTCTCCATGATCCCATCTCTTGGGGTCGCTTCTAATTCTTTCTCGTACAAGCTCAAAGGCGGCGTTATTATCCACTCATGCTCACTTTCATGGCTCTTTTCGTCTTCTTCGTCATGAACACCTCCCTTGGTCGAGGATTCACGGCCACTACATTGCACCGTTGACCGTCCGTCGTAACCGCAACCAACTCACCATCCAGGCTGGAAACACCGACAATATCATCTCCTTGGCCGCCGCTCTCGCGCTCCAGCTCGGAGCAATATACCGAGGCTCACTACCAGCGATCGCCCTAGGCTGCTACTTCGGTAGGTAAACTGATTGAGCTTCGGGTACTGAAACTCACTATGTGTGGTTCTGTAACGGGACACCAACAGAATGGGTGTGCCGTTGCATAGGGATTGACGAGGCGTCAATCCCATTGGACGAAAAGGTCCCGTCCGTATTAAGTACGGACCTACGTAGTTACATATGTCTATTCGGGGTACGAGATACCCGTTATCCTCTGAACCAATCATTGGATAGTTGATTAGGTTTCATTATAGTAGTCCTCTAGTTTGTATGCAGGCCAAACTAAGCCCTCCTATAAATATATTCAGTCTTTACCTTACCATCTCGTTGGTTAACCGTCCCTTGAGACCAGGGACTAGTGAACAGTAGTTAACAGGAAGTATTGCATACTTCCAGCACTTCCTCTGTGCAAGGTGCTGTGTGCCCCGTCACAGGTTCGACATTGACTTGTGTCGAGATTCTGTAACCAGTCTGTCCGACGACAAAGTGACACTTGCTGCTTGGATAAAACTGGGTCAAAGTCCAGTGGAGCAGCCAAAGCGCTCCAAACTCCAAGGCGCCTCAATCAAGGAGGATATCGGAAGCAGTAGCAGTCGGACCTGCCGAGTCAATAGGAGCCACAAAGGTAAGAGCAGCGGGGCCATGATGAATAGTGCTTCGACGTGTGTCTTACTCCTATTTCTAGCGCTTTCTGTGCCGAAATGGGACAGAGCGGGCTTCTGGATCAGCATCATGACGAACTCGCCTCAGCGTGGTCACGGCTCGCTCCGGCCGCTGCTTGTGCGAGCGGGCAGACGGCTTCAGGACAACGTTTGACATGCCCTGGTTGTAGAGCCTCGCCCCTGGACCGCATTGAATCTCGGCATGGAACCGATCTCTTTCGAGCGGAAAACGGGATGGTTTGCAGCTCTCGCAGACGAATATCTTGATCAAGCGATCGATCATGAGCAAGCCCTGTGAGAATCGACTCACTCGTTCCTGATCTTGTCAGTCCTTCAGCGCTTGTCTCCCTACTTCTGGTCGCTTTGGACAGAGCGTAAGCAGCGTCAATCCCGGTTCGGTGCGCGATGGAAGAACTTCCTCAAGCGAGCCTTGCAAGGGATGATCGCCGGCTTGTGCGTTCTGACATCTTGTTGCATCCGTTCTTCCTGCATCGTCCGCGTGTCACTTAATTTAAGGCGTGGTGGTACCCAGGCTTGGACACTCATCCTGCCCCGTCAGACTTGATTGTCGCGCTCGCAGCCACTGATCCCAGCCACCCATCGCGTAAGAAGTATCTTCACAACCTTCAGGATCATCCGGCTATGCAGATCGGCCGACCGTCGCAAGTTCTTTGCAGCGGAGCGTAGTTGACTCGTTCTTTAGTGTCCATTCATCCAGTGTAATGCGTGATCCGCTTCTTGATATGGCGTGAATCGGTCTTGGTCTTCTTTCTTTCTTTCGTTTTCATCAGCTGTATCAGCTCACCCTGATCAGGTCTTCTGAGTCCTTGCAATTCACACTCAATTTTACAGATACGCCCTTTCCTCCTCCGATGCACGGCCACCTCGTTCTCTTTCATCCAATCCTCGCAGCGGTCAGCCCGCTACGATTCCCCTTCTTCGCGCGACTGGCTAGTGCGTTACCTTTACTCGAATAGCAATGCTCCACAATTCAGATCGGCCTCATCCACCCATGTCGGATCGTCGGATCCCTTCCCGAACACCTTAAACTCTAGGTGAGAGCGGCCATACCGAGTACGCCGGCCCGATCTGACATCCACGATCCGATCCACCTCGAATTCGTCTTTGTAGAGGCTCCCTCCCCAGCTGTCCTCTGGCAGCATGGCCTCGTCAAGAAACGTTATCCATCAGGGATCGTTAGCACTGTTCGGGGCCGATCTGGGAAGGAACGGACCGGCTTCAATTTCGACTCGAGAAAATACTGTTCTCCGTTCCCGCCATTTTAAGACGGGCAGCGTACGCGCTGACCATGTCTTGTAGGAAGGGTCCGTGCCACATGCGCGCCAACTTACGAGCATATCCGACTTTTATGCGATCCAAATACAGCCAGACCTGAGAACCGGCCTCGATCCCATGAGTGGCGATCAGCTCGCGCCTGGATCGCTTCCCTGAGTCGGTGATTGATCTGTTCTCGTGCTCGCTGATACTGCTGCTGGACGTGATATCTCCAGCGTCGGGTCTGTCTGTCTCTGCGCCGAGTGCAGCCCACTGGCAACGATGCCTCCAACGTCGCCGAGCGTCCCAGCCGTGAGCTAAATAGAACGGTGTCTCGTCCCGCACTCGATCGTGCGCGATATTGAGGGTGAACATTAGCCGTTCGGCATACTCGTCCCAGTCTTGCTGATTCACGTCTGATACGTACATTTTTGCCGAGGCTGTGAGCGTTTGCACTGGTGTCATTGGCTTGGGGACGATATGCCACAGTGGGCCTCTGTCTCTATCCCACAATCCGGCTGAAAGCCCGGAAGAAATCGGCCATGAAACCGGGTTCACGATCAGGCCTGATCAGTTCGCTACCTCCGAAGCGTCTGAAGACGCATTCCTCATAATTCTCGGCGACGGTCTGCGAGGTCCGGGCACTTGCCTTCGCGATCCCATAGCCCGTGAAGAGATCAAACCACAGCAGAAGCTCCGTGTTATTTTAATGAACTCTCGCAGCAGTGATGGGATATGGTCTATCAGCCTCATCTTGGCTTTCTGGTTGGTGCATTTCGTCATCTCAACGCCATTAGTTATATGCCGGATGAGCACTGACCACTCCGAATATGCCTTGCGCTTGGCAGTAACGAAGTCTGAGGAGTGCAATGCTCGAAATGGGGGGTAACCATGCCTAGCCACCACAACCGCCATACCTCGAGCGCATCTCGGTGGGGAAAGTCGAAGTCATCGGGCATTCTGTGGAATCGTCCATCAGAAGGCCAATCATAGGCCGTGTTGCTAGGTTGCTGCGGTGAGATCTCCAGCTGCTCGATATTTTGAGATCGCCATAATCCCGCCTCTTGCAGAAGCGATCGTATCGTGGCGCCAAGTGTTTCTCGTGTGATGCTTTCACGGCCAACACAGCGCTCCTCCAGAAGCTTGCCAAACCCGTCCAGTAGTACGTCAAGCAGCTCCTTCAATGCGGTGCGGGTCTCGGCATGCTGCTGAAACAGCTCAATGTGGGGAGGTATTCCGGTTGGCCGCATCCACGAGTTTGTCCCCGGGAAAAGCAAACCTTGCAGTCTGGTCAGAACGTCGTGGTTGCGGAAAATGTAGGAGGACAACAGCGGATGCTTTCGCGAGAGGTGATCAATTAAGAAGTCCGCATGAGTTGCAAGCGATGCCAAGCAGAGAGTCAACACTGGTGAGATATGAGCATCATTCTTCATGGCCGGAAACATTTTCCCCACGCAGTCCAACACGAAAGTGTGACAGCAATGCTGCAAACTGTGAGCTGTTCTGTGGTAGCTCAGCTACAACACGACCCAAGTATTGGCCTCCAGCCGCTTCATAGTGAAAGTAGCGGTCCTGCACGCCACCCAACGACCAGCCACATCGCAAGCATACGCTAACGATAGAGGGGCCTCCTGTACTTCCACTGCTCGCGTAAGTAGCGACACCCTTTCGAATAGAATGGGTCCCGTATATCTTCTGTCCAGTGATCCCCTCAAGCAAGTTGCCGAGTGTCTTGCAGAACCGCGACCTGCCTGGAAAAATCTTGCCAGCCTCCAGCGTTAGGTTAGATGCCAGATATACCCCGATGGCATGCACCCAGCAGCATGATGGCAGCTTGGGGTTCGCGTAAATATGTCGCGGGTCCTTGGGGCCGCTCAACGCTATCATCTGCCCACTGCAAATGCGAAAGGTGCAGAGTCTCCACTGACTTTGAACGGCACATCAGGTTCCATTGAGACACCAAGAAAAGATGCGCGAACCCATTATCGTTGAGCACGAGTGTGCGCTCAGCCAGTTGAGTGTACAGCGAAAATGTCAACGGCTCCTTTCCCGGCTTGCGCTCACGCCCAGCTTGGTCGTTGTCGGCCTCGACTCTTTTGAGCCCTCGGAAAAATGTTTTGAGATTGTCGAGATGAAGATCAACTCGCTTTTGTCGGTAAACTTCCTTCAGCGCACACTCAATGTTGACATCTTAAGGCCCCCTCCATTCATCTTATACAACAGGAAAGCTTCAAAATGCGCAGGCGTAAACACAGAGAGGTTGATGCTGCCGTCTTCTTCGAAGAAACTGTCAGGAGACTCTTGTGATTGATGAATCCAGGAAGAGACGCCCTTGATGTAGCTGCGGTACGCCCTCTTCGTGTTGGGAGCGGTGCAAGCACTCCGCACTTGTTCTGCATCTAGTTGGCCGGATATAGGGGTTGAAAATGCTGCATGGGCTTTACTACAGGTCGTATGGAGTCTGAAAGGGCGAGGTGCTCGTCGCGGCTTGACATGCTGCACGTAGAGTACGAGTGGGGGCGCCAGGCTGCAGAATTTGTGACCGCGTTTTTAGCCTATCAACAGGCGAGAATATTGTAACCAGGTGAAGGTTATCCGTTCTCTGACAAAATCGTTGTCAACAAACGTGGCTGAAAAGGGAGGCGATCAAAATATCAATTACGGAATCAGTGGTTACGGTGGCATAGATTTTGCTATAGTGGAGTTACTAGAGTTGGAGAATGGTATTTGATTGGTAAATTCAGAAAACGCGTTGTGCTACAACAAATGTCAGGACAGGACAGCAAAATTCAGTTCAGAATCATAAAACTTGGAATCGTAACAACAAAACTCAGAAACGTACAGAGCAGTTGTAAAAAAAAAGAGTACTTTGCAATTTGCACTCTACCGGTAAGACTAGGCCAGGATGTACGGTGCACTTCGGGTGCGGTGGTGTCTTGTATTATTGTGGTAATGGCCACCTCGAGACGTCTTGCGGAACTGGATGGACAAACTGAGGACGAAGAGCACCGTAAAGCCAGCCAGGTATGCGTACCAGGTGCCTGGAATGGCATATTTCCAGCTCCCGCCGGCATCCTGCGTCGCGATCTCTTTCAGGTCGCTGAACGTGGGAAAGTCGCCAGCGAAGTAGCCAATACCCCACACGAGAATGCCTGCCCCGAACAAACTGGTCGCGACAATTAAAACAGGTCGCTCCAGCTTGAGAGCGAGAACGCCGCTGAGCACTCCGAGCACCATGCAAAGCGAAGCGAGCACCACGTTGGGGTTGCTCGGATAGATCAAGTAGCCGAACACACTGTTGAGAATCATCCCAAGCATGACGCCTGCCACCGTGCCCACCGCGAAGATACCGAGGGACGTTAAGCACATCACAAGGAGGCCACAGAGAATCCCGCCAAACACGAAAGCCACCCACGAGGCCGTGACGGCCCACTCCTCGTCGACAAACACTCGCTCTGCAACCATGGCGATTCCAGTCCCACCGGCTGCGAAGCCAACCGTGAAGAGCGTGGCGCGGAAGAGCCGATAGCCCAGGACAATTGTCATGATGCCGATGGCGATCGCCCCCATTGCCACGATGCTACCACCAAGATGAACGCCTTCTGCTGAGTCAAACAACGACTCCATCGTCTCGCTGGCTGTAATTGTCTGGTTGCTTGATGCAAACGCGACGAGTTGACTCAAGACTATCATGAGATAGGTTGGTGGCAGCAGGTGATGAAGCAGCGCCATCGCTTTTTTGTTGGTATTGAACGGTGTTCTCGGTGCCTGTCACTTGATGAAGTGACAGCACTCGAGCTGGTGTCTTCTCCACCGAGAGCTGACTGCCCACTGCACCGAAAGTGGCAGGTGTTTCCACAGCACTATAGGCCAAAGCTGCATTGCCACGTCTTCTGGATGGCGTGGGTGTCAACCGACTCGCTTCAGATGTCTCGCACGAGAACCTGGACAGATGGGATCGATGAACACCTCGGTCTGGAACGCATCAATGAATGAGCAGATACGTCCAGGCTCTCGTTGATGGTTGTTATGGTTTCATGACCAGCTAGTCCGAGAGACTATGATGGGACATTGCATAATCTAGGACTCACAAATTTAGCAACGACAAATTGATATGATGAGCGACAATCCTGTTCGTCCTGTTAAATATGGATCTTGCAGCTGCTATATAGCTATGACATCGCTCATCGAATGGCGCACGATGCGAACGACCTTCTCTGATCAGCACGGGTTGTTTCGGTGGACATAGTCTCCGCAGATACGGCACGGCTCGCGGCTGGGCTCGAACTCGAAGAGGTCGGACTCGCGGTCCGAGTAGACGACACGCTTTTGGCGCGGCATACGCTCCTCGTACTCGACGATCTCGTCGACAGCGTCAAGGTCTGCATACTGGCGCTGGTAAAGAGGGGATGCCGGGTGTTGCTGTTCTTGCACCTGCTGCTTCACCTTCAGCTGCTTCGGCTCCTTGCTGCTCTTTTTGCTCGGGGTCTGCTGCGCACGGACCTCGCGGATTTGACGCACTTGACGCTGACGACGCGGAACAGGGGCTTCCATTTTCGGCTCACGGCTCACGTTGCGGCCTGTCTTCTTCTCGACGTAGTCGTCAATTTCGACAAAGTCTTTCGGTATGTACTTGACCTTGCGCGCAGTCTTGCGGAACTGAATGAACATGCCCAGCACGAACAGAACCACGATACCGGCGAGGTACCCCCACCACGCTGCCGGGATGAAGTATACAGTCTCGCCATCGTCGTCCTTGGACGCGTACTGCTCGAGGTTGTTGGCGGACGGGAAGTCGCCGGCAAAGTAGCCAACGCCCCACACCACCATGCCCGAACCGAAGAGACTTGTCGAGATGATCAGCACGGGCTTCCCCAGTTTCAAGGTCAGCACTCCGAAGGCAATTCCAAGCACCACACATGTGACCGTCAGCAACGCCTTCGTGTGTCCCGGGTAGATCAAGTACCCGAGCGAATTTGTCAGGATCATTGCCGTCATGATGCCGGTCGCCGCGCCAGCAACAAACGTGCTCAGCGGGTACAGCCACGTGACCACAGCTCCGCAGATGAGGCCTCCGACGCCGAAAGCAATCCACGATGCCAAGACCACCCACGTCTCGTCACGGAACAGGCGCTCGATGATCAGCGCAATGGCAATTCCTCCGGCCACGAAGCCGATAATGAAAAGGGTCGCGCGGATGAGTCGGAAACCGAACACGAGCATCACGGCGCCGACGATTATTGCAGCAGCCGCGAGGATGCTGACTCCCAGGTGAATATGGATACCTTGCGCTCTGCTGAAAAGCGACGACATGCTGTCTGTGGCGGAGTCAATCTCGGCGGAGACTACGGGTAACCACAGCGTGACTTGAACGAGCATTAGCGCCGCTTTGAAAGGTGACAGGGGGACGACACGAAGCGTAGTCATTGAGCTTCCTCTAGCCAATTTGAAAATGGTTGACGGAATCGTACGAGTTACAGGATCGCGCGCCTCGCATGCCATCGTGGTGCCTCTGGTTCAGTGGTCGTTGAAAGCACATGGCGCTGATGGCGCCATGGTAGTTGTTATGGCTCGGTGAGGCGGCTCACGGATAGGCAACGGGCCAGAGTGAACAGCGAGACAAACCAGCATTGGGGGGTCATCTGAAGCGGCATCCGACATGTTTCAGCCGTCTGTACTTTGGGAAGCATCATCCGACATCTTTTAGCCATCTGCACTTTAGGAAAATAACTAGCCGAGACGTATTATCCTCACGGTTGCCGCTGTGGTTGGCTTTGGATTCCTCGACCATTGAGCGCCGACAATAGATGTGTTCTTTCAGGATGAAAATCCCATTGGCGCTTGGGCGCTTTGGCAGACAGGTAGACATGTGTTTCTGAGATATTCCGAAATGCCTTCCGAATAATAATAAAATGTCATTGGCTGAAAATCGCTCTGTGTTCGGCATATCCACTCTGTCAAGGCAAATGCTGTTACAGTGCGCAGCCACGAACGAACACCAACACATTTCCGTCATCAGCCTTCGATCGGGCTTTGAGCAGCAAGAAGACGAAGGGGTTCCGGAAGTGCGATGATGCTACCGAGCGACGGTTGCTCAGTGTGTCGGCTCTTAGTCTTGAACGCGTGCATGTCGGTAGCTCAGATGAAAAAATGAGGTGTAAGCGGCGAGCTGCCCCGACAAATTATATCTTCGTCACATCTTATACTCAGAACTGGTTCTGACCTCGTTCTTGAACAAGTTTACTCTGACCGCAAACTCATTTTTGTTATGGATATCGAGTGGATATTTGCTCCATTGGCAGTGCTCTAGTGCAGAGTATGCAATGCAGACTTTGCATAGGATATGTTTTTTAGCAGAAATCCATCGCATCGCCCACAGATGGCATGTAAACGGGTGAAAGCAAGTAAACAGCCCCGTCAGTCGCGAAGCGCACGTGCTCCACCTTCAGTGAAGGATGGATCGATACTGTACTTAACTTCGTTGACCTTCAAGGAAGATTGTGAAAGTCGGGATACAGCTGTTTGACTAATTGACTCATCTCCACAAACGAAAGATTGTACTGTATCATGCTTCGAGGTGATAAGTCACTTTGTACATGTAGCCCCTCGTGGGTCTTTAGTGCAACTGAAGAACATGTGGCTTCATCCCTGGGGAAACTCAAGCGGTTTTACCACATCAGGCTTCGAGAATTTGACGCGTCAAAAAGAATGATTTTCTAAGCCAGCGTGTTTTTAGCCTGCCATTGGTCTGATACTACTTCACCTCCTCCTTAAAGTGCACCTCCTTCTTCCCTCCTCTCGACGAGGGCGGTGTCCAGCTGCTTCTCGTATCAAAAGGCGTCTCCGTCTCCTGAGATTCGGCTCGCGCCTCCAAGAACTTGGCCCTCATCTTGTCAATTGACTCTGCCCCAGTAGAGTACAAGCGACAGAAGGACTCGTGCGCGGCGCTTCGTCGAGACGATGACAGGAAGTCCGACTCTCGCGTGGTGTCCGCAAACCGATCCAAAACGGGGGACGTGCCCCTCTGTTTATCACTCTCGTTATACGTATCACCAGCGACGGGGTTCCCAATGTCGTAAGGTCTGAAGCCCGCCAACTCGTCGTCGATCATGGAGCGGCCGGTCTTGCGGAACTGGATCAGCATGCCAAAGGCCGCGATCACCACAATCCCACCGAGGTAGGCCCACCACACAGTCGGGATGGAATACACCAGCGTGCCGTTGGTGCTCTTCTCGGCATACTTCTCGAGGTTGTTAGGGAATGGGAAGTCGCCTACAAAGTAGCTGATACCCCAGACAAGAGTCGCGGCGCCAAAGATGCTGATACCGACGATCTCCACGGGCTTGCCGTATTTCAGGTCGCACGCGCCGAATACGACGCCGAACAACACGCAGAGGATTCGATACACCTCATAAGTGTGGCCTGGGAAGATATAGTACGCCGTGGAGTTGGTTACCATCGCCGCAAGCGCGATGCCTCCCGCCACACCCGATATGAAGTCGCTCTTGGGGTGCACCCATAAGGCCATGCTACCGCATAGGACCCCACCGAAGACGAAGGCTATCCAGACGCCAATGGTGTACCAGGACTTGTCGACGAGCATGCTGTCGGCTGTGAAGGTGATGCTGACGGCCCCGCCAGCGAATCCAATGGCGAACATCGTCTCGTACAGGAAGCGGTAGCCGAAGACGACCAATCCACCACCGATCAGCACGGCAATTACTGCGAGGATGCAACCACCCAAGTTGATCCCGTTGGTCGAATCGAAGATGGAGTTGTCCGCCGTGAGGCTGGTGGAATTGCTCTCGGCGCCGAGTACAAGAGCCACTTGGCTGATCAAAAGCACGAAGAGCTTCGTCGAACGCGTCATTGCGAGGATGTGAAAGTACTGGAGAGAATGTGCGATGGCCAAGTCCTGATCCCAGCGGCACCCGATGGTCGCCATGCGGCTCTACCATTCTGCCACATGGCCGCGCCGAGCGGATATTTAACCACAATAAGCTAGACCACCAATGCAGTGATTGGTAGTTATTAGTGTTTTCGATCATGTTTTTCGAATTTATGTTCAGTTCGTAAGAACTGTCGTCATCAAATCGCGCACCCGTCGTGCAACATAGTGCACTGTGGTCACCAGTATCAAAGAGAAAGCAAAATGAATTGTGTTGGAGTTACCGGAGCTCAACTAACTGCCAGATCCTGCTCGGTGCCTGCTAGAATTCGTAGTAGTTCTGGATCCTCGGTTTCTAGAAGTTCTAGAAGCCTTCGAGCTAGCATGAGCTTTGCCGGCTTTGATATTCAAGCGACAGAGACGAGGAAGCCCTGGGATCGGTCACACTGCCTCCCCAGAATCTGTCGCGCTTGGAATGTGCACTTGAACATGTAGTTGCTCACGACGGTAGTCCTTACGCGTCGTCGGGTAGCTGGGCTTGGAGGTCGGCGTCGTCATGGCTCTCGATGTA
>KV734332.1:2234-15427 GCA_000500225.2 Phytophthora pinifolia
ATCGGCGCTTCTCTTCCTCGATCTCGAGCCAGGTGACGAACGCCTGGCCAAGCTCGGTCCGCTCGTTCCAGCGCTTGATAAAGGCGCACCACGAGTATTTCAGAGCGTGATACTCACCCGCGCTCGACTTACCGCGCAACGCCCGGTACCGGTGCCAATACGCGATCATCGTGTCTTCTGAGTCTGGCGCCACGGAACCGGACAGCTCGTAGAGCTTCCATGGTCGCAAGTCCGCATCCAAGTAATGTGGTCCGGTCGGCGCCGACGCCGATGTCGACGACAGCGCCACAAGCGGCGTTTGCGCGGCCCCAGTCGGCCGCGCAACAGCTCCCGCGTTCTTCGCCCCGCTGCCGCATCGCCGCACTGGACGTGTCAGTTGTGCGCAGCCCCTCGACCGCGCCGTCTGCGCTGTTCGGTGTCGCGTCCTCCGGCGCTGCTGGTGCCATCGCTCCAAGCTTCTCCGCCATCGTCTTCCAGGCCCAAGTCCGTTCGAGTTGTGGTCCGCCGTTGCTGGGTGCGGCGCCTTGCGCCGCGCCTGTGATGTTCTCCGATGTTCTCTGTATGGGACCCGGCGTCTCTTTCTTTCGCGTTCCGTGAACGCTCCCTTATGAGGGGGGTGATGTAACGGGGTGTTGTCCCCCGTTGCATTTCCAGCTTTAGCTTTTGCATTTATTACATTTGTAGACAGATTCGGACACGTGTCAGGAATAGCCGGCACGTGTCATACCAGTAGTCAGTGATTGGTCACAATTAGGGTCGAAGCCCTATTGTGACCAATTAGCTATCAGTCCTCATTTTGAGTGGCCCAAAAAGCCCGGGGCGGGGGTCCCGGGCAACATAAATAAACAGAGTTTAATTTGCTTCCTTCCAGCAAGGTGTACGACAGTAATCGGTCTTTAGGCCCATTATACCAATGTGCGTACAGAACTACGTCAATAACTACGCCCGCACGAACCTGGACAACCATGATATTCTCGATGAGCTGACCGCGTGGACTGCTGAACGAGGGTTCACGGGGTCTGAACCAGAAACCCAGCCCTTTACGTTTACCTCGGCGTTGGACTCAATGGCAAAGCCAGTAATTGGCGACGGCTCAGACGAGGATCCGTTCATCGTGGGGTTAAGCACGAAGACGCTAATCAAGCGTCTTCTGATGCCACCGGAGCTTCGTCTTACACATTGACGCCACCTACAAGCTCAACACCCTCGATTACCCAGTGGTGGTGATCGGGGTGTCCGACCGTGCGAGACATTTCCACCTCGTGGCAATTTTCGTCGTGAGCCAGCAAGTGAAGCCAGTATTTGATGCTGTGTTCCAGTCCCTTCATCGAGTGTTCGGGTGGGCGACCGGGAGGGTGGTTCGTTACGCCATGGGCGACGCTGACCAAGCCCAGTACAGCGCGCTTTTCAACGCGTTCGGAAGCAACCCGCAGTTCCAGTTCCTGATGTACTTCTTCCACGTTATGGAAAACGTGGAGAAGCACATGAAGTCACTTTCCTCCTTTGATTCGGCCTCTGTGGTACACGACATCTACGATCTACATTTTGCCCCTGTCGAGACGTTTTTGGCGATGCGGGAGGAGATACTTCAACGCTGGTGGAGCAAACCGCAGCTGATTCGATTTACTTAGTATGTGCGGGCAGTGGCTGTACGGTCGCTTTTGCAATTGGCAAGCGTTCTGAACGGGGTGTGGCTACGCCACCACAAACAACCCCGTCGAGACGTTTAATCAAGTGATCAAACGTGACTACACGGCTCAAAATGGGTACGCTTCTGAACGAGCTGAGTTCGTGCTGTCGGCACCAGAGCTCTAGCCGGCAATGCTTCGTTTGTGTTCCGGAGGCTCCTGCCTCGTTCGTGCGACGAGTGTCCGAGCTGGTACGAGAGCAGCTTCTGCAGCAAGGCGGAGAAGTCCTGACAACGCCAACGCCACGAGGGCCTCAAGTCGTCATGCGTGTGCTAGCCGCTTCCCCTCAACGCCACAACGTTAGCCCCACGAGACGCACCGAAGAAGGCATTGCGGTTTCCGCGCAGATGGGGGCTAGCTATGCCCGAATGGAAGGTCCCGTCCAGGACCAGCCAGCCGGTCAATTTGATGGTGCTGTGGTGCCCTTGTAAGTATCGTTTTAAGTTCGGGACATGTGTGCACTTGCTGTTTGCGCTTCGAATCACGCAACGAGTGGACTACCAAGGGCGTCGCGTGCTCGTGAGTCGCCGCAAGAAGCACGGCAGGAGCGACACGACCGAGCAGAACAACACGCAGGCCGGAAGACCTCAACTTTTCGGGGCAGCATTGACCGTCTGATGGTCTAGCACTCTGAGGATTCGTAGATACCCGTGCTAGTGGTTCGCACTCGAACAAAGGTACCGAGAGGAATTCTCGACATGCGTGGGGATCTAGAGGACTACGTTTCTCTAATTGTTGTTCTCCAGCTTCTTCAATACACGTTTTCATTTCAATCCTTCGCCTTCATTAGTTGACCCGCTGGTTCTGGGGTATATACCATGCGCGAGATTGCTAACAGACGCTCTAGTAACGGTGCGCGCAAACACCTTCACCTCACTCGCAGTCGTCACATTGGCACCAGAATCCGTTGTCGTTACCGTAATTCACGGTGATCTCCATGCCCGGCGTGACTGGATAGTTCATGACAATGAGCACCTTGTGGTTGGTGCCGTTGCTCATCTCCACGAAGTCCGCGTCGGGGCGGCAAGAGTGGTTTATGAAGCGAGTGATTGAACCACAACTTGCCGCCTCCACGTAGATGTACTTCTTCTCGTCGACAGCCTGTTGTTAACAGCGTGTACCCGCTGTTATACTTCCACGCCTTGGGCGGCCGACCGTCCACCTTGTCTTCAAACGCCAGCAGCTGCCCCACGTACTCGCCGACAATGTCCCCGGTCCACACAGGGGCCGTCGTGAAGACTCCAAGGCCGTTCTTCCGCGTCCGAAATAGCCGTAGGGTTGAGCGATTGCATGGGGCGTTGCTGCAGCGGCCCTCCAGATTGCAGGTCTCAGGGGTGCAGTAGATAGCCGAAGAAGAGTTCCAGCACACGTCCTTAAAGCAGTCGCCGACACACTCGCACTTGCCCAGGTTGCCTACGTCCGCAGAGCGGATCCCTTTAGGCACGCGAGAGTTCTGGATGTAATCCACGTCGCTGGGCCAAGCCACCACCTCCGAGTAGATGCGGGAGTCGTCACTAGGTGCTGGCGGCTCGTAAACAGGGCGGGTGCGATGAAGCTCCTTCAGGCGCTTGGCCACTCCAGGCTTCCCCAGGTACTGCTTCACGAAGAGCGCCTCTGACGTCTTTGCGTGGTACCCCCGTGGAATTCCGAACAGTCGCCCTTTTCATTTTGTAGCGCTTCAAGCGCAGCTTGGGCACGTGGTGGGCAACCCTACGCGGGTTCTTCTGGTGTCTGATGCGGACACGTTCGGCGTAGGTCGGTATGTCCTCCAAAAGCCGGTACACTGTCGCTGTTTCTTCGGGGTTAGGCTCATCCTCCTCAGTGCATTCACCTTGGCCCGATCGCTCTTCCCCGTTGCCGCCGGGTTGTTGCGACCCACAGGCAGCCTCAACAGCAGGTCGCGCGCACCCGACATTGCCCTTCAGTGCTCTGCTAGCCGCACCGCCAGCCTCCAAGTCCACACCGTCGACTTTCGCGACGCTAGAGTCACTGAAGTTACTCCCTGGGTCAGCACCAATGGCAACGTCGCCAGCTGACGACGAGCAGTCGGTTCTCGCGCTCGCAACACGCTCGCCTAGCTCAATCAGGACAGAGGTACACGTCTACACGCTCATCGCAGTGTCCTCCATGATGCTGGGGCCATTTTCGGCTGTGTGCTGGTCTTGCGCGGGTCCTTCGGTGTCTCCAGCAGACTCTTGGACCCAAGCCTCCGATCTCGCGCTTGCGAGGGGGTCATCGTCACGTGGCAGCAAATGCCGCCGCCACGACGCCACGAAGGGACTCATTGAGCATGCGGGAGCGTGTAACGCCTTCCACGGCGTCAACAAGCATCAGAGTGCGCAGCTTCTTCCACTTAGCCGCTCCGCCGAACTTGGCCCCTTGGCCGTCTGCCACCCTCTTTACGAACTGCGTCTGCGTGATAAGCTCCTCGGTGTCCAGGGCGAGGGGGCAATCATCGCCCCCGTTGATCGCCAGCACCTTCGCGATACGCAGCCCCCGTGGGTCCCCACACTATCCCCATTGTGTAGTACTTAATCGTGTCGCCGGCGTGCAGGGACTCCGGTGAAAGCGCATCAGCTGCCAAGCCGCCGCGCTGCTTCTTCGGTGCTCGTCCGTCCTCGAGGCTGCTGCCCATTGCCCAGCGCCGTTTGAATTTTTAACACTGATTCTCGCCACGAGACGTGACGATACCTCTGACCGAATGAGATGAAAAAAATGCGGACGACATCGGAGAGGCTTGTGAATTGGTCTACACCAACCCCAACCCATCTAGAATACAAATAGCTACTCGAAGAACGTCTACAGGTCGACGATGAAGCGTGAACTTAGCTGCTAGTATTGATCTAACCCATGCACGCTCGCAAAATAACCCACCGATTAGGGTAGCAACTAAGTAACTGTAGAGAATTAGCAAGGTCACAGGTTCAATTTAGGGCGGGCAAATAACAGACCATCCAGCTGTCTTTGTGCTAGCGTCCGCTTGTTATGTGAATGCAAGCCGCAAGTAAGAATGCGGCTAGGGTATATTTTACCTCGATGCAACACATCAGAGGCCAGGAGTTAGCAGGGCATAATGGAGGCCGATTTCTTGCTCACTAAGAGGGCAGGGGCAACAATACTCAATGGATCGCTATGAAACATGGTCCGACCTGCCGAAAACGCGGTGCACCACTGTACTCTCACCGAGTGCTGCGATGTAGCAAGAAGCTGGCCATGCGGCACTCTGGGTCTTCACAGTCTTCGACAGTTAGCTGGATAGTGCCCAGCACCCGTGATTCTTGTCCTGCGACGGCGACGGAGAACGTAAAGGCGTCTATCCCACGGAACCCTGTCTGCGGGACGTACTTGACGACACGATCCCCCACTACTCGGAGCAACTTCATAGCTTTGTCGCCTTCGAGCCCCACGTAGAAATACGGGTCCATCTTGATCGCAGCTAGACACTCCGCATCGCATACGAGCGACGACAGACGCTGTTGCCGTTCGCTCGGGTCAATCAAGATCTCGATGCCTCCGTACTGCTCGTAGCTAAGCAAGAACTCTTCCAGCTCGCGGTTGCGCGTAAAAGAAGGAAGATTGATGTAGTTGTTCGGTGAATACCGACGCAGATACTTGTCCGCCTCCATGGAGTCCAGCAAGCCATTGCCATCCACGTCGACATGGTCTCGCTCGGTTTCATTCAGAGCGATGTAGAGCGTTCCGTGCCTAGGAAGCGCATGAAGTTGGGCCTGGAAGTCCATGAAGTACGAGACGGTCTCCCCAGCCAGGTTCGTGACGTGCAGCGTCCAATCTGACAGGCCTCCGGCTGTGGCATTTTTCCCCTCCTCCTTGCTTCCGTTGGCAGCCATGTCTGCGATCGCCAAGGTCCAAGTGCCTGCGCTCGGCATCCCACCAAACGCATACCGGAAGGGTTCCTCCGGAGACCACGTTTCGGCACCTGGGTGATAAGCCGTTCGTACCGGAGTGCCGCCCGAGTACTGCGATAGAACGTGGTTCTGCTCGGCGAACACCTCGACTTCGGCGAGGGACAAGACACCGCGCGGCATCTCCGCCACTAGCCGTATGTACTGGGCCTTGGTTCCAAGCGGAGGCACTACGGAAATGACGCTGCGGTTCACTTGCTGTTCGTTGACGCGGTACGAAAAGATGGCTCGGTCGTAGGCATCTGCAAAGCTCTCGACGTCCATGACGGCCGCACTGTCGAACAGCAGCACCCAGAACGGGAACATGGACTGCTCAGGGTCTCGAACTGCAGTCGTAGCAGTAGCTTCCGCAGTCTCTTCACTCTTGTACACGACCGGATCGCTATCATCGTCAATCGATAAAGGAGGCGCTAGTGTGACGACGCCTGTACCACTGCACACGTTGTTCGTGCCAACAGCGAGCACCGGTGGCACTGCTCCTTCCGCTGCGCTATCCACCCGCGGGTTGTCGAGGAAAGTAATGCGCCAGATAAACGCTCCGTTGCGACTAAGCGCTGCATCTCGAGGCTCGCGGGTAATGAACACGCGTGGTACGAAGTCTCCTAGCGCCGCGAGCTTCGCCTGCAGTGACTCACCCACTCCAATACCTGCCGTACTAACCCGAACGTTCTCATCTCTGACCATCGCGACCGCGTTATGGCTGATAGGATCCGTCACGAAAGAGTCCTTCCCACTTGGAGACGTGAACACCAGAGTGAAATCTCCCGTCACCGTGGACGTTCTGTCGCCGGAATCCACGCGTAAGGTCAACACGGTGGCTGGCACACTTGGGTTGGGATCAGCTATCCAGATACGAACGGTGCCAATGGTGGAGAGATCTAGCAGGCGTAGCTGCCACCACGACGATTCGTTCACCTCCTCAGCAGGCAGCGTCCGAGCCACCGTCTGGGTGGACGTGGTAGCACCGCGAATCATGCCGTCGATAGCGTTCCCTGCTACGCACGAGCCACTCGTCGAGCTCTGCAACACCGTCGCGCCGCCATCCAGAGCCAAGTTCTTGGCGCCGTCGACGTCACGGAAGCTGTAGTCCCAGCCGACGCCACTGGTCGGGTTGCGCGCTTCGGAGGCAAGTTGCGCGCGGTTTGTCAACACGTCGGGCGTGTCGGGTACTCCGAAGGCATCGCGGAGAGCACAGCAGCCGTCGAACACGATGCTCTGTCGGTCGCCATGAAAGACCCGGGCTCGCAGATCTTGCGCTCTTGGGTGGTAGAGACCCCGTAGCTGCACTCGTAAGTCTCTGATGAGCTGGAACTTGGACGATAGACCTGCTGCTCTGGTGCGAATGAGACTGATATCTTCCAGATCGATGGGTATGAGCTCTAGGTCAGCGTCCAGCGTTGGGATCGCCGCGAACCGAGTGATTCGAGCGCCATTCAGTTGAATCGCCAGCTGTATATTGTACGAGAAGTCTTCGAGCTCCACATCGCCACTCGTCACTGTGAAGACGAACACTGACTGGGTCTGGGAGCTGCGTGAGGCATCGTACAGCGCAACGCGTGATGTGTTGAGGACCGAGAGAGACGGCAGTCCGCCGGCAGTGTCTACTGTCACAGGCGTGGACCATTCTATCACCACGTCAACGCTTTCTCCGGCAACGTACACACCCGGTCGCTTGTTGGTGAAGATGTGCTTCACTTGCGGTCGATCCGTGTTGATTCGTAGCGCGTGTGCGTAGCTGAGGCTTCGGTACAAGCCTTGTGCATCGTCCAGACTCTTCTGGTTAATTGCAGGAGTGCCACTAAAGCACCCGAGTAAGTATGGCGCGGTTAACGTCACGTGGTAGCGGTAGGTGCCGTCGTCGCCTGTGCGTCCATTGCAAGCGTCAAGATCGGTAGGTTCCTGTCCATTCTCGCCGTAGGGACCATAGAGAGGAAAGCCATCAAGCGCAAACCCTACCAGAGGTGAAGGCTGCCCCGGGAGATCGCCAAGTTCATCAAGTAGACAGTCCGGCGACGCGTAGTATCGGTAGTCGCCTCCAGCGTCGACGAGGCCGTTGCACTTGTCTAGAAGCACAAACGCCGGGTTCGTACTGTCCAGGACGTTGCCACCGTAGACGCCGGAGGTGGCGGAGAAGAACGGCACGCCATTTACCATGACACCAATGGGTTTATCAACTGGGAGCGACGTCGTCGTGGCACCAGCCTCCGGGTGGCGTGGAAACTGGAAAACGTAGTCCTGGTCGTGCACTGAGAACCGATTGAACGCGTTCGGGAACGGGCCGTAGCTGCCAGCGGGTGGCACGCCAGTACTGCGGACGATGACCGTTGTAGACGTGTAAACTACCGACATGCCGTCGGGGTTGAGCCACGCTGCAGTGTGAAAAGTGGCGGGGCTTTCATCGATGATGAAGCTGTCGAATCGGCTCAATTCCGACAGCGACAAGCCTTCCACCGCTGAAATGTCTGCCGGGTAGCGGAAGACCTTGAGCTGGGCCTGCGACGTTGAGGTCGCATCGATTCCCTTTAGACAAGGAATGAACGGCGACGCAGTCGGCACTAGGTGATACCCGTACTGCCCGTCGTAGCGTATCCGCCCGTGGCATTCATCCAAATCACTCGGTAACTCTCCGTCTTCGTTGTAGAATCCGTAGATAGGGAACCCATCCAGCGCATATCCAACAAGTACGGACGGAGATCGAGTCGTCGAGCCTGATGCAGGCTCACGAGGCTCGTGAGCCGCTGTGAGGAAGCATGTCGGCAGGTCCACGTAGAAGTATCGGTTGTCTGAATCAATAGCTCCACCGCAGTCGTCGGTAGCACGAGCACTCGTGTTGGTGTTCTTGAACAAGATGCCGTTGAGGAAGACCCCAACGAACCCGTCCGCTGCTCGGGAGACGTTCAGAGGCTGGCTCTGCTGGGTCGGGAATCGCTGCAGCTCGAGAAAATACTTTTGCTGCGTTATGTTCGCGAGTAGTTTCGTGTCGTGGTCTGGGAACCCGTTGCTGTAGAGGTTGATAGCTTGACGTTGATGCGAGATACTGAACTCGTTAGCGAGAGGAGCAATGAGCGTCATGTCGACGTCTGCGATGCCCGTCGTTGGCTCGACTTGTGAGACGTAGAGGACGTCATCCGACGTCGTGTCGAAGCGCACGTCCGCCCACTCGCTCACCTCGGGAAGGTCGAGGATGGCATCCGTCGCAGGAGACGTTGACATTCGTCGGATGCTGCTGCCCACGCCGCCCAACTGCAAGGCGTTTGCTATGCTGGAGCAAACGACGAGTTTGTCCCATTTGCGTACCGTTGAAGTGCTCCGTTCCGACAGAGGGCAGCGTCTGTACTCCAGTCGGTCGATACGGTCCCCCACTTGTACTTGGTATTCAAACAACAAGACAGAAGTCCCCGATCCAGAGGCGTAGACGGCTTGCTTCGCTGCGTCTGGCGTATCTGGATTGCCCGTTTCCAGCTGCAACGTTGGGCCTGCGCCGCTGACTGTAACAGGAGCCGAGAAAGTCAAGGAAATGGAGAGCGTATCACCCGCAGTGTAGATCCCATCAGCCATGGGGCTGCCAACGCCAAGAACTCGTGGAGGCTCCAACGTGTCAATCTCAATATCTCGATTGTTACTGAGGCTCCCCGTAGCTCCTGCAACAGGCAGCCGCAGCGATGCAAAACGGTATTGTTGGGCTTCGGCGGCGGCAGTCAGTTGTGCCTCCTCAGAACTCGAGAGCGCGTCGATCCCTGCGTATTCCAGAGGCAACGCCATGTCACCGACTCGAGTAGTATATACAAACCTCAGAGTATTCGTTCCGGATCCTCCGGTATACGTTGCCACGGGCTCCGTAGAGCTGTCGAGTAGAGCGTCTACTGCCACATTCGACCCGATTGCCAGTCGTACACGCGGCGCAGCCCCATTCGGAACGAGAACAGCCTCTGAGAAAGTGACGGAGATGTCAATGACCTGTCCTGCGCCGTACACGCCATTCGCCAAGCTAGAAGACACAGACGTCACTCGTGGAGACAGCGCATCGATTCCAAGTGCAGACGAAAAACTCAAACTCCCTTCGGCTCCAGGCAGCGGGAGAGTGGTCGTAGCTGGCAGCGATGGTATTGCTGTGGACTGAAGAATCGTACATTGTAGACTGTCCGTGCCCAAGTAATCTAGCGGAGAAAGATGATCTCCAGGCTCGACAGTGTACTCGAACTCCAGCAACGAAGTGGTCGAGCCACCAACGTAGACGGCCTCGCGGAACTCCACGTCGCCGACTGCGAGCGTCAAAGTGCAGGATTGAGCCGCAGCTGAGCTAACGAAGACCGGGAACGAGAAGCGCACACGAAGTCGAACCTTGTCGTTGAGTCCGTAGGTTCCATCTCGACTGCTAGCGAAGACCTGAAGAACTGTCGGAGGGGTTGAGATCACGCCAATTGCCGAGGAATCCGACAAACTTCCAGTGTCTCCAGGCTCCGGCAGCTCCAAGTCGGCGGAGGTTGTCGGAGTGGTGGAAAGCGCATAGATTGCCCCTGTGAGAGCTGTTTTACTCGCATAGTCAAGCCTCGACGTGGCGTCTCCGTTCAACACCTGGATGGCGAAGACGAACGTTGTCGTTTTGTCGCCTGACGCGTACGTTGCTGTCCGTGTTCCGCCATCAAACTCGAGTACTAAGGACGGCAATGGCACGACAAGAGGACTTGTTAGCGTAACGATTCGTGAAAAGTCCACAGCGAGATGGAGAGTGTCTCCGACGCCGTAATTGTCGTTGACATCCATGCTGTAGACGCGCAAAACAACAGGAGGCTGTGAAGTGATCTCAATCTGGTGTTCGGCTGACAGACTCCCAGGCTGCAACGGCGCTGCGAGTCGCAGAGGAGCGTATATGCCGTCGCTATCGGAGATGACGCCTCCGTTTAACTCCAACGCGCTTCGAGTCGCTGCTTCGAGAACCGAGCAGCTATCGCCCGTTGCCACGATGTACTCGAATTGAAGCTGCGATGTACCAGTTCCTCCGATATAAGTCGCGTACCTCGCTATGTTAGCGTTTAGTTTGAAGCGAGGAGAACCTTGGACAACKGTAGCACCCGTGAACAGTACAGAGATCACGATACGCTGGCCAGGAGAATAGACGCCATTCGGGACGTCCGCTTGAACCGCTTTGACGCGGAATCCGTCGGTGCGAACGAAGATCTTGCGGTTGTTTCCAACCAGACTCAACACGGCGTCGGCACGGACAGCAACGCCAGGAAGAGGYAGCAGAATGTTCGCGGCTAGGATKGGTCGTGCMGAGCGRCAAAGGATCTGGGCAGGGTCCTGAAGAAACTCTTTGCCTTGAAGAAGKGGGCGAAGAATGAGCGAGTTTTCGTCCAAGATGTCSAGCGCGAGGTTGTGCGAGTTGTCGCCTTCTTTCGGCAAGTAGAGRAAGCGCAGGATGTTGGTGTCGGACCCATCGACGTAGACGGCGGCGCATTGGTACTCGGACGGCACRTTCAGTATGAGTTCAGGCACGCCGACGACGACTACGCGTCGAGAGAAGACAACCAGCACGTCGATCTGCTCMTCAACGTCGTAAGTTCCGTCGACAACTGACGATCGGACATCRATCACCGCGGGAGGCGTGGAGTCCACTACGATGTTCTTGGTCGACGACAAGGAGCCTARSAGACCGGGAGCTGGTAGAGCTGTCACTGCWGTGGTGTACGGGTTGGTAGACGCTCGTTTGATCTCTGCGTGGCCCACGAGCAGCAAAGACATGACGAAGTACGCCTCRTCGTCTCCAMCTCGATCGTCCACCACGTCCAGCCGCGCACTGGCGTCTCCRATYTGGATGTCGTACTGGAACGTGAGCYTAACCGAGTTGTTGCCTGCTGCCAGGAACGCCCGAGCTGGGGAATCGCCAGTGTCCAGGAGTAAAACGGGGAAGCCGAAGACGACAACAGGGAGAGAAAACACCACGTCAATGAGGATCGTGTCGCCCGGATAGTACGTCATGTCAGGCGCTGACGAGGTTACTTCAAGCACGCTTGGTTGAGTCGGTTTGATCGCGATGGCTCGGTTCCCACTGAGCGATTTGACCGTCTTTGGGGCTGGTAACGTGAGTACAGCGTCTGTGGTGGGGCGTGTGGCGTTCCGTTTGATAGCCCAGCCGCCACCGTTCAACACGAGAGAAACGGAGTCCATGTAGTCGAGCTTCTCGCAGTAGTCCAGTTGGCCTGCCGTGTACTCGAAGTCGAGCGTATTCGAGCCAGAACCTCCGACGTAAGTGGCGACGCCTTGAGAGCTGGTAAGAAGGTGGAGTTCATCGCTCCGGAGGATCAGTGTCGGAGGGCTTAAGGCGTCTCCTTCGATCACGACCACGGGGGAAGTGAAGACGATTTGAATCGTGAACATCTCGCCAACTCCGTACTCTCCGGAGGGGTTTTTGGCCGTCACACTCGCCACTGTTGGCGGCGTCGTGTCAATGACCAACTGGTTGTTAAAGCTCAGGCTGCGCAAGCTCGCAGCGTCCGGGAAGAGCGTGAAGTCTGGGTCTTGACCGAAGAGATCATGGATCACCGCTCCGTTCAACTTCATTGCTTCGTCGTCCAGGATTTCCAGCTTTGGAGACGATTCCCCAGGCTGTACGATGTACGTGAACGACAGCAACGTAGTCGTAAGACCGCTTTTGTCGATGCACGCAGCGAAGCCGGGCGGGTTGGACCCGGTGGCGAGCATCAAGATCGGAGCCCCTGCGATCACTTCACCGTACGTCCTCGAAGTGGCTCCAGGCAACCTCGGTACAACGGAAGAGTGGCGAAAGCGCAGCTTGATTGAGTACCCGTCGTACTCAGTCCATACTAATCCTGCCTGAGGCTTCCCGTCCAACGACGTTGAACAGACCAAGAACGAGTCGATGGCATCGCGCTTCGTGTTGTGGTTCAAGTTGCTTTCGTTTACTGCAAGAGTCCAGCCGGTGTAGACGTCAGCGTCGATGGATAACGTGGCCAGCTTGACGACGTAAGCGGCATCGTCTCCACTGCCTTCGAGCTCCAGCCACGACGAGTAAATGTTGTCTCCACAAGTGACGAGCTGCTGCTTGATGGTGTTGGGGCTCACCGTATCGACGCTCGCGTTGGCTTCAGCGGCGTTGATCGTCTGAGGGATACTGCCAGTGGTAGACGCCTCCCAGTCCAAGTCGAGCACTTGACCCGTGACGACTTCCGACACGTTGCTGCTACTCGTGTCACGGTACCATGAGATCACCAGCCCCATGTCTTCAATGCCTCTCCGTCGCACTGCAAACTGAGGACTATAAGACGACAAGACGCTGTACGCAGGGTACGTCGAAGGCAGCGCGTCCAGGTACGTCCACGTGGAGAAGTCCCGTGTCTGAACGTTCCTCCTAGCAATCACAACCTCATACGCGCCGTCCGCGTTCATCTCAGTCCACGACACGTACATCCTGCCGCGATAAACCACCGCAACGGGGTCATCTGCGTCCATCAGCGGGTTCTTGTTGAGCCCCGAGTTGAGGTTGTTGCCGTCGTGGAAGATCCACAATGGCGCATCAACGTCGTAGTTCAATACCGCCACACGAATCTGGCCCACCAGTGTG
>KV734332.1:15477-27128 GCA_000500225.2 Phytophthora pinifolia
TGCCGTCGTGGAAGATCCACAATGGCGCATCAACGTCGTAGTTCAATACCGCCACACGAATCTGGCCCACCAGTGTGCTACTGCCGACAGGCAGAGCTTGCTCTCTCCACACCACGACAAGCGCGAGGTTGTAAGTCAGTAGCACGGGGTCGCTTGCCGCCATGGCCATGTTCTTGTTGATGCCCATGTTCGGGATCAAAGTCCACGGCGCCGTCGACGTGAGCCCTTCAAACCTGGCGACATCGAGCAGCCCTCCTTCATCCCAAGCAGCGTAGAGGTTCTGCTTCCACACTGCCATCGCCACCTTCTCAATGAACGTATTCGGGACGCGGTTGATCGGAACTTGTGACGTGATGGCCACAACATCCAGCGTGTTACTGGAGAAGACGCGCAGGTAGAGGAAGCTCTTGGTAGGCGCGTGTAAGTCGTCTCTCTCGGTCCACATCATGTAGATGTTGTGCTCGAACTCCAGCGCTACGGGGTACTGCGCGTGCCACTCCTGGTCACGATTCAGACCTGACAGCAGCACGATCGCTTTCGAGAACGTCACCTGAATCTCGATGAGCTCACCAGCGCCATACACCCCGTCGTCATGAGTTGAAGCGAGTTTCACGGTGGCTGGGACGGAGTACGCATCAACCTCGATCACTGCGTTACTTGAGATGAAAAGGCTTGGCAGCACAGTCGACGCTCGAGTCGACATGGACGACGATACGCCGTAGATCAAGGCGTCACTTAGAACGTTGAGGCTGGCAAACGCGAGGTTGGCACTGCAGTCTTCAGGCTCGACCTGGTAAATGAAAGCCACCTGGTTCGGCTGAGGCTGACCGGCGAACTTGGCGAAGCGATTCGGGATGAGAACTCCCGTCGGACGTAGCGATCCTGTTGCGAGCTCGACGACTGGTGTACCGACCACTGAAACGGGGCGGGAATACACAAGATGGAAGAGGATTTCACCGGGAGCTACCGACGACGGGCTTGCTATTGAAGGGAAGCCAACGCCGTAAGTTCCAGCTGCCGAGTCCGAGACGACGTCGAGGATGGCTGCTGGCGTGCCGTCGATCTTGAGAGTTTTCATCTTCGCTAGGCTTTGCGGCGAAGTAGAAGCAGGCAAAGAAACACTCGCAACAATCGTAGGCGCGACAGACTGTCGAAGGATCGACGCAGCTCCATCGAGTGCTATGCTGGTGCTCACAACGTCAAGCACTGCGACGTTGTCCCCCTCACCCACTGTGTAGTGGAAAACGACCTGGCTGTCCGTACTTCTCGAGATCAGCGCTTCCTGCGCCGCCGAGGACGGCTGAAGAGGATCACACATGTCCGACACGGTCAGCTCGATCGCAGTAGGGACGTCAACGACTTTCGTGGAGTCAAAGAGAACCTCGAACCGGTTGCCGTTCTTCCTCTGGGTCTTCGTGACGGACACGACGCCGATCATAGCAACCGCCTCATACTCCAGAAGGCGGGATCTCAGCGACGTCGCAGCGACGCTAGCGGCGTCGTCAAAGTCGATACAACCCGACATTTCACCGTCGTAGATAACAGCAAACTGCCCGGAAGTGATGGGATCCACAGCAGCTACGCCAACGTCGAGTAGCTGACGGTATCCCGCATACGTGAAAGTTGCGGTCCCGCCCGAGTTTAGAGACAGCGAGGGCGAGCCGATCACACTCACATCGGTCGAGAAGGTGACGACCACGTCCACAATGTCTCCTGCTCCGTAGCCAACTCCCCCGATCGCTGTGTCCGTCCGACTGGACGAAACACTCACCACTGTAGGCTGCAAAGTGTCCACCACTAGCGCGTTATTCCCCGCCAGACTTGCTGCACTAGCCAAACTGGGTAGCGTCGTATCAGCGTCAATTCCTGAACCAGAGCACAAGGCGCAGCCAATCCACGAAGGACGGGTCGTGAACGTTCGCAGCGCAGTAGGCGACGCGTAGTTCAAGTCTGACGAGGAGTCGCCAGCGTGAACTTCGTAGTAGAACCTCAACTCGTTGGTGCCGCTGCCCGAGACGTACACAGCTTCTCCTTTCGAGTTCAGTTCCAGCACAGGCTTTCCTTGGACTATCACCGTCTCCGAGAACTCAACCAGCACGATGATGGCGTCTCCAGCGGTGTAAGTATCGTCCAATGAAGTCGAGTAAACCTTGGAGACGACGGGGATTTTGTCGGATGGGACAACCGACATGGAAAGCGTTCGGTCTTCCGACCACAACGCAAGCGGCGGCGGAGCAAGCGTCAACGACGCAGCAAGCGATGGACTCAAGGAAGAGCGGAGGATTGTCCCGGTTAGAGCCGTCGTGCTCTGGTAGGTCAGCGACGTGGCTTCGTCGCTGGCCTGGACAACGTATCGGAACGAAATCGCCTCGGAAGCTGCTCGAGTTACGCGAAAGTCTGCGTTGGACTGCACTGACAGCCCTGTACACGGAACTGCTGCCCCACTACCGTCATCGCAGGTAAACGCAGCGCAACTCGCGTCGATCAACGCAAGCAGCGGCTTCTTCGCGTCGTCCAGGTTCGGGAAACTCACGTAGTACTTGACACCGTTAGGATAGGCAGACGGATCTTTGACGACTTCCACCGGCAGTACCCGGTCGCTTTCGAGGTTTCTTAGCGCCACCTCCATCGAGCTTGTCGGTCCTTTGGCACGCACATTCCAGGGTAAACACCCCGTCTTCACGTCCTCGAGCTGCACCTTGATCGCCCCCGACAGGATCTGCGAGTCGGCTGTGATGTCGATCGTCTGCGTACTCCCGCTGACTGCAGTGCAAGTTGATGAGCTCGCTGAGACCAGGTCCAGCAGGTCGCCGCTGTTGCGAAACTCGACGGCGTACCGATAGCCGTTGCGTAGCTTTTGTCGTGACACGGAGCGAACGCCGATAGTATTAATCACTGCGATGGCGTTGAGCTTGGACAGGACTTCTTGCACTCCGTCCTCATCTATGGGCAAGAGCTGGATGCAGTCCGTAGTAAAGATGGGCCCCACCTCGACGCTCGAGCTAAAGTCTCCGTACGACAAGCGGAACCCTCCACCAAGCACTGGGCTAGCCATGTTGACGCCGACGTCAAACTCCTGTAGGGCGCTTCGGGTGGTGTACACGGCGTCGCGGACTGCAGTTCCCGCGTCAATGGAAAGCATGGGAGTTCCAGTCGGTACGACAACGGGAAACGAGTAGCGCACGAGGAAGTCAACGACTCCGGCGGCCGTCCGAATGTTGGCGTTTTGATTCGGCTGGACGAGGTTGACGTCGCACGGAAGCTTCGACGATGGTACACACGCGAACTCCTTGCATGAAGCATCGGGTATCGTCGTCACTTGTAGTGGCTGTAACCCCATGGACGGAAACGAGAACGTGATGGTGTATCGATAACCGTCCAGGAATGCGGTCGCGTCCTTCGTGACGACCACTTCCAGAGCCAAGCCAGAGATGGCCTCCAACGCGGCTTGGATCGACCCTACACCAGTCGCAGGAGCGTTCCAGGCGATACAGGAAGTCTCCATTGAGTCGCCGTACATCAAGTTGTACTCGCCTTGTGTGATACTTCCAACGTTGAACACGTCGATGGTCTGGATCGTGTTGACGGAGGTGATCGACGAGTCGATGTCGCCGGATAGAGAGACGCTGGTCACCGTCGGCTTCGACGTTTCGACCCGAATCGAATGGCTGAAGTCCAGAGCTCCTGGCGTGTCCGTCATGGGGAGAAGGAGGTTAGCGGAGGTCACAGAGGTGGTTGACTTGCGCAGGACGCAGCCTTGAGCAATGGGTTGCCACTCCTTCACAGTTGCAGCCAGCATGCTACTCCGTATGTTGAGCTTCCCGTTCGTATGGGCTTCTTGCCAGGCAGCGTATACAGCATGTTGCGACCGGCCTAACACAAGAACTGGTCGTGAAGCAGCGTGGCTGGAATCGTCATTGACAGTCGATAGTTGCCTGCCTCCATCCTGGAACTTCCACACTCCACTCGTTGATAGCTTGGCCACTCGAATCTGCGTTACACCGGCGGTAGCATCCAGCTCGTCCCAAGCAGCCAGCAAGGTCTCAGTCGCTCCAACCACTTGAACAGCTAGGCGGACATTCTGAGCTGCTTGACTCGGATCGAAGTTCAACCCTTTAGTATTATCCAGCCGTGTCCACTGCGGTGCCACCAGGTCTCCGTTAAACTTCGTCACGAGGATCACCGACACCAAGCTCGTGGTGACTTCGTGCCAGCCAACAACAACATTCGAGCCCCCAACGCACTGGATCGACGGCGCTTTCGCTGCCTTCGACACGTCAGCGTTCAACCCCGTCGCTCCATTCCCATCGACGAACCTCCAGGCCGGCGCCACGTCCGTCCCTGTCTGAACCGCTACACGAATCTGCGAGACGCCCGACGCAGCAGAAATCTCCTCCCAAGTTGCATACAGACGCGGCACTGCGCTGCCCTTTGATGCGCAGCTACACAAACGCACGTTCTGCGCTGCTTGAGCTGCAGCGAAATTAATCCCGCGAGCATTCAGGTTCCCATCAACGAAGGTCCACACAGGTGCCGTATCCACAGCGTTGTAAACGACAACTCGGATCTGCGCGCTCCCAGCTGAGCTCTCGTGCCAAGCAGCATACAGCCTTGACCTATGCACGACCGCGTGGGGTCCTGCTGCGTTCGCCGTCGCCACCTTGTTGATCCCCACATTACTGGCAGGTTCATTGTCCACGAAAGTCCACTGGGCCTGCCCACTTGGCGTTGCCCGGCTAGAAAGCACAGCTGCTCGAATTTGAGTGGGGTTGTTGGCGTTAACGCTCGCTTCAGTCCACAGTAAGTAGAGCTTGGAGGCGAACTCCACCAGTCTCGGACTGCTGGCTTCCATCGCAGTGGCAAAGCTCACCGTAGATGAAGCCCCTCCGCCATCCTCGAAACTCGAAAGCGGTGGAAATTGCTGCAAGTCAAAAGACCTCACACGAATCTGCCGGGTATTGCTCGCCGAGGACACTTCCGCCCAGCTCAGATAGAGTCGGTCGGCGACGAGGACACCGCTTGGCGGGTCTGCGCTCTGAGCGGCGTTGCGGTTTAACCCGGCACCACCGCTACATGCCAATGCCGTCTGGCCAAAGTACGCGAGCTTGGCGGTAGATTGACCGGTGGTCACTGTGAAGGCAAAATACAGAGCGTCGTCTTCCACCGCCACGAAAGAAGCCGGCGTTTCCGTGCCGGTTCCGACATTCAAGTTCAGTATTGGAGCTCCAACACCTGTAGACAACGCAGGAACGTCCACCGCGAAGTCGAACCGCACGGAGAGTACAATCGTATCTCCTACAGTGATAACCTGATCTTCGGTTCGAGTCGAGACCTCCATGGCGATAGGAGGCGCCGTCTGAACGATCAGGTTGCCTTTCAACGTCAGCTCGCTCTTCTCGGGGAACGGGAGGAGCGTCGAGGAGAGAGAAGAACTGAGAGTTCCTTTGACGACTGCTCCATTGGTTTCGAGAGCAAAGCGGTCTGGATAAGTCAAGGTACCTGATGTATCCGTTGCCTCGACAACGTAAGTGAACGCGAGCGTCGTGGTTCCAGTTCCAGACTGATACACCGCTCGATTCCCCGTGGTCGTGCGTAAAGTTGGTGTGCCGCCCGTAACGTCGACATCCACCGCGGCGGAATAGTGCACGAACAAGTCGATCGATTCGCCCACTCCGAACGTTCCTTCTTCGTGGGAACTAGACACGTCCGCTACTGCTTCGCAGTTTTGGGCGATTGCGATTCCACTCGACAACAGTCCACCGGCTGGTAAATCCATGACGACAGGCGCCAACGGGGACGCCGACTTTCTTCGAATCCAGCCTGTCAACGAGCCGTAGGACGATCTCAACGAGTCTGTGTCCTTGTAGTCGAAAACTGCAACTTGGTCGTCTTCCAGACACTCGAACATGAACTGTATCGACGTCGTGCCGCTTCCTCCCGAGTAAACAGCGAGTCTCTCCGTCCCGGTTGTTGCAACGTTCGTCAAGACGGAAGCTGTAGGGTACACAACCACCGGTAAGTCAAAGACCACTTCAAAGTAGATTTCATCTCCAGCTTTGTACACTCCGTCGCGTGTGATGGGTCTCACTTGAGTCACACAAGGCGCGTTAGTGTTGATCACGATAGCCGAAGAGATACCGAGGCTTTTGGCAGCTCCAGGAGAACTAAGCGTGAGATCCGCGTCTGTAAACGGAGTCGTCGACAGCCTCTTGATGGAGCCTGATCCCACCGTCAACGCCGACGTCGAGACGTAGTCTAAGCGGCTCGAAAAGTCTCCGATCTGAACCACGTACGTGAAAATGAGAACGTTGGTTCCGCTACCGCTTGTGTACTTGGCTGGGCGATACCCCGGAGTGAATATCGGGACTTGAGGCTTGTTGACGAGGAGTGCAGGGTCCACTTCGGTGCCTGTATAGGCTTCCAACATGGTCACTTCATCCATCGAAACGGTATCAACTGTGAGTATCTGGCCTCCAATCTTGAACTGCAAACCCTTGCTCCTCGTTGTCGACAATCCGTGGTTAATTGGCGGGAAACTCACTGTCTTGCTCGCTGGCATTGCCCCCTGGACGAACTGCCCCGGATACAAGTCTACTGAGCCTGTAGTCATTAGAAGCGCAGGGATTCCTGAGACCACTACGGGCGTATCAAAGGTGACAACCACCGGGATCTCGTCTCCAGCCGTGTACATTCCATTCTCCGCTGTTGTAGTCACACTCAAGATCTTGGGATTCGACGTATCGATCACCATATTCTTGTTCACTGACAGACTTCCAGACTCTCCATTCACCGGTAGCATTACCACGGCGTCGGTAGTAGGAGTCGTTGAGAGTCTTTTGATCGATCCGCCATTGAGCTGTAGCGCAGTCGTCCCGGTGTACGTGAGATCAGGCGACGTGTCCATGGACTGCACAATGTACTTGAACTCGGCGACGTTCCCGATCACCTGACTAAACGGGATATTGCGATTCACAGCTCCCGTTTCCAGCATCAGCGTAGGCAAACCCGTCACCACAATGGGCTGCGAGAAGACCACCTGCACGACGATCTCTTCTCCGATACCGAACGTTCCGTCTTCATGAGTAGAAGTCACTGATTTCACATACGGCGGCGTCACGTCGATCTGCAGCGCGCTGTTCTTCGACAGGCTGCTTCCAAGCCCTCGCTCCCAGTCTCCAGCATAGCCTGGCGGTGGCAGAATTGTATTTGCAAGGGCGTTCGTTCCGTCGTCGTTAAGGATCCTCACGCCGCCATACGCTCGAAGCGAAAGCGAGAGAGAATCACTGCTGGCGTACTCCAGACGCGTCGTGTTGTCCCCAGGCTGCACGATGTAGCCGAACTTGAGCGTGTCGGGGGCCGTTTGAGCAACAAGATTCGCTTGTCGGTCGGACACGAGCACCCCTTTCTGGATCTCCCACGCTGTAGCCGTGACGGTAGGCGTGTACATGACATGCTCGAGCCCGACGCCGTCACCTGCGGCGTTGGTGGCGTCTGCCGTCATTTCCACTAAATCGCCGTCGTTTCCTGCGATGTTCATGGAGTCGAAGGTGACGGTGATATTGTTCCCGAAGAACGTGCAGGCCCGGTCCTCGTCGATGGTGTACTTGATGCTCACCTTGTTGATGCTGGTCATGCGGCGCAGGTAGGCGGCGAACACCTTGGCCGATGCGTCCCAGGGGATATTCCCCACTTCCTGCGTGCCAAATCCTATTGCAAACTTCCCCTTTGTAGCCTGACAACGCAGGCGCTGGATCTCCGTCACATGGCACGACGATGTGTGGCATCCCGTCTCGAGCACCAGGTACGGCGTTCCCGTTCCTGAGACTTTCACGGGACTAGTGAACTGCACGAAAATGTCGATAACTTCACCAACGCCAAACTTGCCGTCGACATGACCCGAGTAGACGCGCGCGACCTTCGCAGGGCCATTCGGTCGGATCTGAATGGGCTCACGGGGCACTTGGATGCTCAACAACAGCTCACCACCGTCCGGAATGAGCAGATTAGCGTCCAGCCGGATGTCCCGGAACGAGTCGACATTCACCACAGCATCAGCATCCGCAGCTTGAGGAACGGCTTCGATGGCGACTACACGCGCCAAAACGAGCAGCAGCGCCGTCAAACAGAGCTGCAGACGCAGCAACGACGCCATCGCGGATCCAAGATGGATCCTGAAAAAGTGTCCTTTGATGGACCAGTCACGAACTAGTTCAACTTAAGCAGCCAATTATAGTCCCGCATTTTTAGGTGAGACTTTCCTCCTTCATATTTGTATTATGGACGCCAGAGCTAAGATCAAAGTCTGTGGTACGGCTGGTTGTGAGCTGCTGAAGCATGTCGAGTCGGTGGATCCACGAGCGGCGGAAGGTTTGAGACGAGAGAAGCCGAGCGATGTGCCGCCTGACATGGAGTTGTTGCTGGAAGAGGAGACTCGTCGCTCCATCGCGGACGCGTATCAGCGACTGCTGTTTGAAGTCAAGGTGCTGCATCGTAAAGGGAACTTCAAGAGCTCGCAAGGTGAGGTGATAGTGCAGAGGGTGCGTGACGTCGCTAGTGGCGGTAGCACGGTGCTGGACTTGGCCGGGTTTGTCATCTTCGACGAGTTTGTGCAGCTCTTGGTGCCGTACCTAAGATCTAACGTGTGCAAGCTGGTGGCGCTGAACCTTTCGCGTACGCCACTGGGAGTGCAAGCTGCGATCAACATTGCACAGGCGACGAACGACACGTTGCAGACGCTGCAGTTCTCGGAGCGCCCGATCCCCGTTGCGAGGATCCGAGCAGAGGCAGCCGATAGCGGACATGTTGTCCTCTCGGGACAGAGTTTTAACCATCTGGATGCCGCTGCAATCGGCGTGCTAGTTGAGCGTGAGCGGAAGAGGCTTCAGAGGTTGGACGTGTCGGGGAATCGACTGACGGGTCCGAGGGCGAATGTTTTCCACGGGATTACTACGATCTTCCAATGCCTCAAAAATTGTCGCCAGCTCCGAGAACTCCAGTACGAGAGGAAGGATATTATTTGCGGTTTCTGTATGCAGTTTGCTCACGGAATATGTTAATTTGTTTGCAGTCTTGGCGCGGCGAACCTGAGAACGGATGGCCTGGTGGCTTTCTCGAATGCGATTCAAGCGTTTCCCTCTCTGGAAAAGCTTGATCTCAGTCGGAATCGACTCGCGCACAACAGCAGTGACGAAAAGCGCGTGTCTGGGGTAGAATCGTTCTGTAATGCGCTCTGGTCAGCTCGAACGTTGCGTGAACTCAGGTGTGACGCGGAATTTCACGAGCTAAGTGTACGCTGTAGTTTCTAACTGAGTGTTTGTCCATTCCAGTCTGGAGGGCAACGATTTGGACTACCAATGCTCTGTTCACATTGCCGAAATGCTAAAAGTCAACAATACGCTCATGATGCTCAAGCTCGATCAGAATCCTCTGGGTGACGCTGGCGCTGTGGATCTGTCGACTGCGCTCAAGAAAAATGCAGCTCTTGTATCACTTAGGTGCGTTGTGCAGACTGTCTCACTCCTGAGCGGGGCCAGCGGCGGCTAAGTCTTTGTCTCTTTGTGCGGATGTTTCAGCCTCGTAGATTGCCAGCTCAGCTGTGAAGGTATGAAGGAGCTATCGACAGTGCTGCGAAAATTCAACACCACGCTTCAAACGCTAGAGTGGGTGACGTCCTAGGTTCTGCTGATTTATTGCGTGGTTTTAACTGACTTTCTTCTGCTGTCCAGCGTCAAAGATAACCCGGAGATTCGATCTCTGGGATACCGGAGTTTAGTGAAGTGCCTGTCGATGAATCACAGACTGACCGAAGCGAGTCTAAACCCCGGATCAAAGTACGCGAAATACGTGACCAGAACCCAAGAGTTTCTAGCGGTCAACAAGTTGCTCAACGCTGCTCAGACGGTGCGCTTCGTCTTCGCTGTCGAACGCTCCTCTGTCGCACTAACCTAGTTTTTGCGTGGTCCGTGCCAGAATCCTAAACGTTTCGCGGGCTTCCCGACGCTCTCTGAAGCTCAACGGACAAATTTCGTCGACAAACTCGAAAGGTTTAGCGAAAGTGAGCTTCGCCGGCTTCACGAAGAGCGCGTTGTGGAAAAGGCCGCTGTGTTTTCTGACGAGAAAGAGGCCGCTGGGCTTTCAACACTGCGTCACTACGCTGCGATGGAGCACTACGGTCCACTGAAGCGCCTGTTATGGTGCTTCGAGGTGGGCAGCCGCCACAAAGACCTCGTTGAGCGGTCCAACAACAAAAAGAGCTCGGATAGCGATGACAATGACGAAGATGTATGGGACTACCCCCTAGTTTACGATGCAAAGTGTGCAACGGACGGAAACTAACAAGACGAGAAACGGTCTCCGTGACGTGTTCAACCGACGCCACACAACGCTATCTCCGTCTTCTTTACGACAATGGCAACAGGTTGCGCTTTTGCGAAGCAGATACGCTTTAGCTGCAGTCATTCATGAGCTTTTTGCGCAGGTTTCAAGTCGGGGCCTGTCACGCGCTTGTGCCACGTTTGTGGGCGTCAGTATGGGTTGTCCTCCTTCGAGATCCACTTGAAGCAGTGCAAGAAACTCTGGGTTCAACAGGTAGAAAGCAGTCGCGTGTAGATTCGTATCGCTGGGGTCTTAATCGTGCTGATGTTTACCTGTTGTAGGAAGAGCAAAAGCCGAAAAGTGAACGTCGGCCGATCCCTAAAACGCCACCAGGAATCGGGGAAGGTGGTGGCATGACGCGGCAGGAGATCGAGGCCCTCAATCTAGTCGCACAGGAGGCTTACAACGTCCACGGCATGGAAACATGCGAGTTTTGCGGGCGAACCTTTGCCGAAGGTCGACTTGCCATCCACAGCAAGAGCTGCCGAGCTGACAGCGTCGCGAAAAGAGTTGACGATGGAGCAGCTCCGAGAAACAGGAAAGGTGCGCTCTGAGCTGCTGTCCGAGAAGTAGATCCGTTCTCACGAAATACTACCTGGCTACAGAACCCGAGGTGGACTACGGTCGTGCGCGTCCATCGACGCGATCAAGCCGGGACAGCTCCTCGTCGCAGTCAAGTGCTCAGAGCGATGTTGGTGGCGGTGGTGAGTCCGCTCCATCGAGACCCACCGCGTCAACTTCCGGGGGTGGCTCTCGACCGCTTGCTGGTAGTTTGGCCAGGAATCGCAACAAGGCTGCCGGACAGGAGGGAGGGTCGCCGTCTCGACAACACATTCAGTCTCCCTTGGAGCAGAGCGTGGATGCCGCGTCCCTGACAAAAGAGCTACAAGGCAAAGAAAGCATGGTTAGCATTATCCAAGCGAAGTTAGACCGGTGGGAAGCCACGACAGTGGCCACGTTGCAGGAGATCCGAGATCTCAAAGAGGTTTTCGCGCAGCTTAACGCCTCGTAACAAGCACCACCTTTCTAAGGGCTTGCTTATAAAATCTCGACGCCGGAATTCGACAATGGAGATTCCCAGACCTTGAGACGCTTGTCGTACGACACGGTCACCAGCCAAGGGGAACCGGTTGAGGAGACCGTGGACGGGCAAACGAGGTCGCGCACCAGCGCGTCGTGCGCATCAAACGTCTTCTCAACTCGTTCCGAAGCGATAGACCAGACGGTGATGGAGCCGCTTTCTTCGTTGTTGGAGATCACGTACTTCTCGGACGGAT
>KV734342.1:491-14332 GCA_000500225.2 Phytophthora pinifolia
CCCCGCGACAACAGCGTCCAGCCTCAAGTAGGTACAAGCATTGAGCCTGATGTAGACACCAGCACGCAGCCACCGGTGCCTACCCAACATAGGCAAAAAGCTATCGGCAAAGGAAAGCGCTGGAAGTAAGCAGACAGAACCTCGCAACATGGGTGGGTTATTCAGGTGTGCTGAGGAGGATGTAGTCTCGATCGATAGCTGATTTTCTCGCCAAGCACTGGTCGTCGGACGATGAAAGCGATTCCCTTCCCCCATTCTGCCGCAGCTTCCCAGGTTGTCTCTGTTTTGGATTATCTCAGAAAGGAGTTCTTAACGCGTTTCGTTCCTTTTATGTTTTTCGGTGCGAACCTTAGTTACGTCTGAAATGATCTAAACCCCTCTAATCGGATCGCTAAAGTTCGCAAAATGCTCTCTATTGGGCTCAACTGTCCGCCTCTTCTAAGAGTAGGTGCCATAAAGACATACACTTTTAAAGAGCAATAGGGCGTGAGTGCTGGGCAGTTATTTGACTTTTCTATGGTGCGACACGACTGACTGTTCAAATTTATGGAGGATCTGCACATTCTGGAGATATTATAGAGAAACGTGACGATTCTTCATGACGAGCGCTGTCATTGTACGATCTCGCTGACGCGCCGACCTTCGAGTCGCTTTCTGGCTGCATTCACGAGCTGAAAGGCGTCGTGGAATGAGGAAGATGTAAGGATCGATGTGGTGGACGCTTCGGAGGACACACCGAGTGACGACAGCGGCCGAACCGCGTGAGCGTTGAAATCGGAAGTTGAAGATTCCAGCTCTCCGAAGTCGCTCAGCTCCTCCTCGAGGAGGTCGTCGTAGAGCTGGCCGTTGAACGTTGGGAACCCGTTGCTTGACCCCTTGTCCGAGCCTGTCGAGCGTCCGTATTTCCGGGATGGCAATGGCGCCTGAATAACGCGACTGCGCTGCGACTTCGTCCCGTCTTCAGCAATATCCGAGTTCTTCCGCAACATGCCCTTGGCTCGCACAGACTTCCAGTATTGCTCTGGCTCCGATGTGATTGGGGGATCGCTGTCGACAATGACGTTGCATCGGTTTATGAAGCACCATCAAATGAGCTTGACGTTTCATAGTTGGACTTACCTGAAGACCCAAATGTTCTCGATCGAGCGCTGGAACAGTTGCGTCTGGAACAAATGCGTGCAAAACTCTCGGAGACTCGGATGCATGGCTAGGAAACCGCGCTCGTCGAAACTCACAGTCTCGCTACCCTTACTGCCTGAGCTTGCAACTGCTGGGGGTTTTGTACAGTGCTTGCGAACTTCTTTCAATAGTCTGCGCATCAGAGCAATTAGTACACAGCAATAACTGAAGAATTTCTACCCGAACTGACCTCGTGGCGAACGACGAAAAGAGCGCTTGAATCTCGCCCCATTTCTCCGTCAAATCATCGTGGCAGCTCATGACGTGGCTCACATCCAGATCCGAAGGCTGCGAAGGCTCGAATGAAGCCGCAGATGGACGCTCGCTGTCACCTAAGTCGCGACCGAAGCTGTGGCGGGTTCGCTGGCTTGCCGGCCAAATGGAAAGCTTGCGTAACGTATGGAGAAGTTTTCTTGACTTGACGTCAGCTAGAACCGGCAAATCTTCATTCGGTGGCAGTCGAATCTCGTTCTTGTCCAGATCCACTAAGATCACACCTTCCGCCATCAACCGCTCGAGCCGCTGATCCGAACGGATGCCCATGAAGAATGGCACCGGTGCGCAAATAAACTCGACCAATGACTAAGACAGCAAGAAGTACGTGATAGTGAGTAGACCAGCAACTTGACCAATGGTATTCATGCGGCCCCTACCAGTGGAAGAAGTGGGATGTACACTTGCTGGCACTCAAATGGATGCAGCAACGCTCGCAAAGTCTCAGCAACGTGCGTCAAGATGGGACGGTTGGCGGAACTCAGCACGACCTTCTTTTCAGTCAGCAAGAAGCCATAAACCTTTCCTCGCAAAGCGCACAACATGTAAGTACACATCTAAAAGCAATAGGGAATTTTTCCAAGCCAGTTTGCCAGACCTTCAGAATGTTGTCCGGGTTTAGACACTGAAACAGCAGCGTGAAGTCCACTTCTGTGGGCGAGAACAGCGGCAAATTCTGGGGGAAACCGGAAAGTAAACACGTCGTGTTGCCGAGCTTGAGGACGGTATGCGTCGAATTTGCCGTCGGGAGGGGTGTTCGCTCCAGGAAATTGAATATGATGGACTCGAGAGGAACGGTTGCAGCACTCGCAAGTGAAAGGCGGTAGAGATACACCAAGAAGTTGCGGAATGTCTCGAATAAGGGGAAGCTGGAGATCACACAGAGGCACTTGGGGGCAAAGCACTTCCACTTGGTTTGCCCCTGCTGAATATCCTTCAAGCTCACCCACGAAGGCAGGTTTGCGGTTCGGCCCTTCTGCGTGGTTGAAATGAGCGACAGCACGTCCATCGGATGTTTCTCTTCGCAAAAGTGTAGACACGAGCCGTACGAGCGTCCCCCTTTGACATCTGTACCGTAAAGAGACTGTCGTTAGATCTGGGTAAGTTCGCAATCGCCTCCAGAAGGTACACGCTACCTGTGAGCACAATGTCGAATGCCCTCGGAGCAAAAGGCTCTGTGCTCAGATAGATATCGTCAGGGAAGCAGAACTTCGACAGTTCTTCGGGAAGACTGGCGCGCGAGGGTAATACATCGATGACTTCTGGCTCAAGTCGGACTTCTGACAGCGAAGTCGTGTGATAGACGTCCATGCCGGCAGCTTTGGCCATTTCCCCACCCAGAACGACGATACAGTCTGCAACTCCGATACGCTTCGCCTTGAGCCGATCTCGCTCGGTTAACGAGCTGGCTGATGTTTTCCGCTGCTTTGATGCAATAAGAGCTTCGATCATAAGAAGAAGAAAAATATAAAGTGTTCATAACGATAATACAACAACTTACGTTTGCTGACGAGGATTTCACACTTGAATGTTTCCGTGTGTACGTGTAATCGCCCGAATAAATGGAGATATTGTGAGCCCCAGTATGCTTCGCAGTTAGTATATCGATGGTTTCGCAGAATACGACGGGGTCTGAGCAAGAAATCGTCAGTTAGCTCGCGGGGATTTGGGAATGAATGCCCTTTTCAAGGCAACAAGTTACCTGCTTCTGCAAGCCAGCAAAAGTATTGGAGTACTCCACGCTCAGTTAAGCCACTGTCTTGATGGTCAAAATTATCGAGAAGCCACTGCAGCGATTCCGTCGATACAGCACTGTGTCCACAAGCTTTGCTAAGAAGTGAGATCTCCGGCTGTAAGATGACGCCCCTCTTCTGGGTATCAAACTCGTCAAATGCTGCGGCTAGAACGAAACGATAGAACGGCGCGACGATCTCTTCCAGATCTTGCTGGTCTCGTTGTACAGGAGGCGATACCTGGCTTTCCGTGAGAAAGAATTTGCGTCGAGCAGCGAAGATGGCACGAATGTAGCTGCGCTTCTCGCTCAAAACCGCGGCTTCCACGCCGTGGTCTTGAGCCTGTTCACATGCATCGATATTGACTAACACCTTTTCCAGCAACTGCTTTTCAGCCTCACAACCCCGAGGAAGGTGGCTTGCGAGCTTGAACTGGACCATCGCTAAGTTGTGATAGAGGCGGCTCCGCGAGAAGTCTAGAGCTCCGTTTGAATGCTGCAGGAGAAAGCGGTACGTCTTCTTGGCTTCCCAGTAGACTTCACCAGGCGATGATGTCTTGGAAAGTACAGCGGTACTCTTGAAAAAGACATCGCTGGTTGCAGTTCTTTCATCGAACGGCGTTGTTTCCTCAAAGCGACGGCCCAGTTCAAAGTCAGCGACGGGTTTATTGTGGTGTGCAGTCACATCCGCGTAGGCAGCCAAACAGTTAGCGTGGAGGTAAAGACAGCAGAAATACCTCTCGTACAGAGCGCTAGCTGTCCAAGCTTCGTCGTCCTCCCCCGTATCGTCTCCCCCCGCACTGCCAGTACTCGAGATGTCATCGTCACTTCCGCCAAGAGGATCGTTCCCTCTGGCTGCTGCCACCAACGAACTCAATTCTTCACTGGCTCGTGTGAGTTTTCCGGACGCAAGTGACAGCGTCTCCATGGCCAGATCCAGTGTAAACAATGAAGAGCTCTCACGCCAGAGATCGGACTCAGCGCTGTACACTCGCGCGTTGGTGACGTAAAAGAGTTCCTCGTACGTGTACACTTTCGTCGTACTTTTCAGGACTTGTGAGGCGAAGACATACAAGGAACGACCGAAGCGCGCGAGAAACTTAGCGCGGAGCTGGGGGGATGTCTCGACGTGGCTGATGACGTCCGCGTACTTTTCACCTGCTGAGACCCAAACGTCCAGCATGTGGGGAACCGTGTCAGGGCCTTCCGATCGCTTGGAAAGCGAATGTCGTTGCAACTCTCCTGCGAGAAAAGCGTAGAGCTCATCCGCTTCATTCGCCAAGTCGGTTAATTGCTCCAGCTCACGTCTTCTCTGCTGGATCAGAACCAGAGGATCCAGTTGAAGAGTCGAACCTCTAGCCACGGGTGAGCTAACACTTGATTCGCTGTCGTACGCTGAGCCGTCGACTTCACCTCCTTCTGTAGAGTCCAGGTTCCACGAGAACTCGGCGTTGAACTCGGTATCCTCTGGCTTTGAGAGTTCTTGCTCCTGGTTTGTGCTTGGGTCCTTCGGCATGACGGGCTGCGGGGCCTTGTACGTCTCGATAAGCCCAGCACAGTCACTTTGGTAATCCGTGAGCGAGTCTTCTCGGTGCATCTTGTTGAATTCGAGTAGGAATTGCACTCGWGCTCGATTGAAYTCCACATTCTTCTTCACAAACCCKCCCCCTCTAGCRCCAAGGTTGTTGGAGATGTGATGAAGAAGAGCTTTGAAGGACWGGACGCCAAGCTTACTCGTCAAAACGATACTCGAGCAGTCAGGCGGCATCTTCTCCTTTGCTTTYACGAGACGAGGAACCGCGARGAGAGCAATGTGTCCTATGACGTCGATCAGTTTGCCGCAAGTGAGTTCCAGAATCGGAGCCCCTAAGCTGGAAAGAAGGWTGAAAGTCGGTATTTCCTCTTTCGCWGGCGAATCTTCGGGCCCTTGGTCTTTGGACCCCATGTAGGATGGCGTCGCTCCTTTATCATTCGCCTGCTCCTTTCTACAGGAACGCATGAAGACCTTGCATATCTCCGTCGACGAGATTGGTACCGTTTTCGGGATCACCTCACGCACGAACTTGTGGAATTCGTGGTAACCTAGCACACATCGCCGATGAGCGAGGCCAACGTTGGCACTGTATGAAGTTGCAAGGTCTCCGATCGACTTGGCGAATCTCTCAGCGACTGCCCTCACCTTCTCTCGTTCCCAAAGCTCATCAATTTGAGCCCACGACGAGGTATCGGAGTTGGCGGCAGACTGCTCCATCTCGTGAAAGGGTATGATGTGCTCCGTCGCGAGTCTTTCGAGCGACTGCTCCTTTGACGGTTCTTTAGGATACATGAAACACGCCACGTCCACGAGAGCATCCAAGAACTCGTCGAAGTTTGCACCGGCACTGGCATCCCCGCTTCTCCCCGTGTTTGTCTGGGCGCCTCGGAATGCCAAAGTCACTCTCTTGTCGAACAGCAACTTCTTCTTTGACTGGTACAGCGTCTTCGCAGTGGCTTTCTGCAGGAACTGTTTGAATTGGTAGCTCGTAAGGCGAAGTGTGGAGCTTTGGCGGTTCTGCAGCGCATTGAAGACGAACAGATCGAAGAGCTGGTCGTGAATCCAGAACGGATCCGTCGTCTTGGTACGTCCAGTTGATTTCTGCGCCGTCGTCGTTGCACGCTCACGTCTTCGAAGATTCAAGATGACAGGATGGAAGTGTGAAACCTCAAGTGGCTTGTCGTCCGCCAACACGTTTCCAAGCGGGCCGCAAAGCTCGTACTTGCTGATTTTCAGCTGCCAGTAGCGCCCAACGTCCTGCTTCAACTGCTCCACCAGGTAGTCGAGTGGGATCCAGCCGACATACGGCCGAAATCGAGAAGCCCCAGGACCATCTTGCTGGAGGCCTGGCGCTGCAGTTCCGCTCGGAACAACAACCACGTGCACTTTACTCATTTCGAAGTGCGGGAAATGGGGGCGAGCCCTATTTCCAACGACTTCATCTTGTGAAACTGCTCTCGTGTTTGGGCTTCGGTTGAGGGGACTTTGCAAGCTACGAAGCCATGCCCAAAGGAACATCGTCCAAAAAGAAGCCGAAGGTGGTGCGCTCCCGTTGGGCTGACCTCGCAGCTGAGACGTCATGTAAGCCCATGGATGATTCACCTGTTAGTATAACCTATTAATTTTGGTTTTTGCAGTTACTGTTGCTGCACTAGAAGTGCTAGAAGAGCACCATGCCATCCTTAACACGTTCTGTGCCGATGCGTACAGTCCGCAGTCGTAAGATTCTTACTGTCCTTTTGTTACAAGCTCATCCTACCTTCCGATGTAGTGTACAGGACGACGACTCCAGCTCAAGTTATGAGTTGTCGTTCCACCAATACTGCATAGCTCTCAGCGCGCTGATCCAGTATGGATCGCCAGCACAGCAGTTCGAATGTATGCGCTGCAGATATTTACACAGTGGATCGGTCTAATAGCTCACGGGTGTGTAGATCTGCATCAGACTTACGCCACGACCAACGAGCGCGGGATCGATCGAAACGAGCTGTTCGAGCTGCTCAAAGACCATTCGGAGCGTGTCTCCAACGTCGTGATGAAAGAAGCCAAGCTCTTGCACGTACCGGACCCACGGCACTTCGACAAGCTGTACACCTGGCTCAAGAAGCATTTCACCAACTATGACGAGACGAGGTGCGGGTTTCTATCCGATGCCGTGGCGCTTGAGATGCTCAAGGCCCACCCAACAGCGCTCTCACACGTCAAGTTCCAGCTCGCTCCATTCATTAGAAAGACAAAAGAGGGTAATGCTCACTACGCTAGTCAAGCTGCTGCAGCAAACCCTTCGAGTTGAGACGTCGCGTTAGGAAGAGCATGACTAATAGTCACCTGCCTCATCAACCGGACGGTGAGTCGACGCTTGCTTTGCCTGGGCGATCTTCCTCCTCAGTTCGTCGCTCAGGGAGTTGTAACGACCAAAGCGTTCTCCGTCAAACTCCGTTGCGTTGTGGTCCTTGAGGCCGCCGTATTTCCCGTAGGGCATCTCGTGACCTTTGCCAATTGCAGCCCAAGGATTGACACTCGTTTGCCGTTGCCACCGGATGAAAAGTTGAGAGCCGACGACTGCCACAAGGACGACGCCAACGTACAGAAGCGTTGTCCACTGGAAGTCTGACGGCTCTTTGTCGTCGGGTAGCAGACTGTGCAAGAGCGCGAGTTGGCTGTGACCACGTTCATCTGTGGTAATGAAGGCCAGATGAGACCCCAGTTTCCCCTCAGAGAATACCATAGCCGGCAGGCTGTTGTTTCCACTTCTCTGGCGGCATAACATCGAGAGGGAGACGCCACCTCGCGGCGATTTGGACACGTTGAAGACGGCGATATCCCGCGATCTAGCCGCGATGACGTACGTTTTCGTCGTCGCAACCGCAACTGGAGCTGCATCACGAGTACTTTTTGGGATAGAAGACCGAGACAGCAGTCGACAAGCTTGCTCGTTCGAAGATGCCCCGGCATTGACAGCGTACACTAGTATCTCTCCACGCTGAGTACCAACGTAAAAAATCTCAGGTTGGATCGCATCGAACGCAATTGAAGAAACGTTCGCGGATGAACCTGGACATACGTGAAATACCGGGCCTTGTGCACGAGTCAGTGAAGAAACGACGGTGTCAGACCCGTTACTGAAAGCCAGGAGGTTTCTTCTTGTCTCCATCGCGGTGATCGAGGCGTGCGTGTGCATCTGACGTAAACTCGTCCCGTTCGATGCGAGGAAATCGATCACTCCATCAGTTTGAGCCACAGCCGCAACAAGTTGGCGAGACGCTCTCGCGATAGCTACAGCTGAAGCCGCTGCTGCCAAGCGAAAGCTGTGAAGCTTGCCAACACCCAGCACATACGAGACAGGAAATGCCGGCTGCTGGTCAGACTTGGGGTCTTGGCCTGCAGCAGCGCTGCTCTTTTCAACAAGCTTCAACGTGTAGACAGCAATCACTGGGGCATCATATGCCACCACAAGACACAGTTGTTCGTCTTGTGACTCCAGTGCAATGGATCGGATGCCTCGTCGCTCTGTATCAACTCGCAGCAGCTCCTCGCCTCCCGACGTGGAAAACACCACTACACCGTCCGCGTAGGCGACAGCAATCAGCTCTTCAGCACTCGAAGCCCGCAGCTTTATCATTTTTATATCAGCTACCTCGCCTGCCAGCTTAACTACAGCTCTTTCGACAAAGTACGTGTCAAAGCTTGCAGCCAGCAGTTCCGTTGCGGTCTCAGCGACTGCCGCCTCCAGCCTCCTCTCGATGACGTCTCCGACGTCGACTCTAGGTCTACGTCGAGTCATGTCCTCACCTTGCTGCACTTTCACCTCCTGTTTTTCCTCCAGCAAGGCACCGCGCATCCTCTCGAGTACCTGCAGCTTTTTCCTCTGCAGCTTGACCATCTGTTCCACTTCAGTCAACTCCGTCTGCAGCGTCATCATCACATCGTTCTCCTTCTCTGACCCAGCATAACTTGAGCTTTTCATTGAATTGATATCACGACCACCAACTTCAGACACTGCAACACTTGGTTGCACTGCAATTTCCTCGTTACCATCCCCTGCAACAGTCTCCAACGGCCGATTCTCATCGATAACTGTGCCATCTGGCGCCAGCGCGACCTCAATCTCAATTGCATCCACTGTAACAACACCACTCAGCAAGATGCAGAGCTCCAGTAGCAGCAACACCCGCAGGATCACGCCCATAACGATCATTTGCAATTCGAGAGCGAGCACTTCCAGCTGTGTTAGCCCCACACCTCGCGTCGCTTCAAGATCATTTCTGCTAAGTCCGATTGAGAGTGAAGGTCGTATTGATCCAAAATTTTGGCGGGAGAGTACACACTCTTGTCCCGAAAAACTTGTGGTAGCAGGGATTTCCGCTTTGTTTCGTGCATTAGTCAAAGTGTGGCAATCTGGCAGGAGCATCGAGCGCGCGCTTACAGCTGCGAGGAGGAACCATCGACGCCATGATGAATGGCCAGTACGCGGAAGAGGAGCAGGAGATGGCCGTGGAGCAACACGAGATGGTACGGCGGGCGTCCGTCCCAGTTGAGCGTTGCAGTCGACGCACCAGGAGTTTGTATAGTCAAGTGCAACTTTTTACTAACCATGGATTTTTTTTCGTGAACGTTTGTATTAGCAAGGCCCGCGCCTCGTGAATATCCTGGAGCAGGCGGGTATCAATGCCACGGACGTCAACAAGCTCAAGGAGGCGGGGCTGCACACGGTGGACGCCGTGGCCATGGCCACCAAGAAGATGCTGGTGGGCATCAAGGGTATCAGCGAGGTCAAGGCCGACAAGATGATTAAGGCCGCCAGAGAGATGGTCAACGTGGGCTTCACCACGGTGAGTAGCTGTCCTGGTTGGGCGGAGCTCATGCCGTTTTTATTCTTGCCTGACTTTATAATTTATGTTTTTTTATCAGGCGGCGGATGTGCTCGAGAGTAGAAAAGATCTCATTACGTTGTCGACGGGGTCGAGCGCTGTTGACGAACTGCTGAAAGGTGCGCTTATTATGCTGGTTGAATGAATGGAGCTTAGAGCTAATGTTTTTTTTTACTGTATTGCATTTTATGGTAGGCGGAGTCGAGACGGGTTCCATTACAGAGCTGTTTGGTGAGTTCCGGACGGGCAAGACGCAGCTGTGCCACCAGCTTTGTGTGACGTGCCAGCTGCCGGTGGATCGTGGCGGCGGTGAAGGCAAGGCACTGTTCATCGACACAGAGGGCACGTTCCGCCCGCAAAGATTGCAGGCTATCGCGGAGCGATACGGTCTGGATGGAGACAGCGTACTGGAGAATGTTGCGTTCGCACGCGCGTACAACTCCGAGCACCAGATGCAGCTGCTCATTCAGGCGTCGGCCATGATGGCCGAGTCCCGCTTCGCGCTCGTGATCGTCGATAGCGCTACTGCGTTATTCCGTACGGACTACTCAGGTCGTGGAGAACTGGCAGCTCGGCAACAGGAACTGGCCAAGTATGTCGTTTATGAATTTGGAGCTTGAATAGTGTGTTTCGTTGCTGATTGTCATTGTATTTTTCTTTTTTTCTTACAAAGGTTCCTGCGTGCGCTTACAAGAATGGCAGACGAGTTCGGTGTTGCAGTTGTGATCACAAATCAGGTTCGTCAAGACGATACCGGTTGATATGACTCCCTGTTTGCATGAATTCTAATCAGATCATGTTCTGTCTCTTCGTCGCATTCGCTTCAGATGACTGCAAATCCAGATTCCGGTATGTTTGCCAAGGATCCGCTCCAGCCCATTGGCGGCAACATCATGGCGCATGCATCTTGTACCAGGTACGCTCTCAAGCCAAATAATTGTGACGTTGTGTATTTGGTTGTTGGTAACGAGAGTATTTGCTGTGTATCCTTTTTGCTTCCAGACTTCGTCTGAAAAAGGGGCGTGGCGAAAACCGCGTGATGAAAGTTGTGGATTCTCCTATCCTGCCGGAATCTGAGGCCATCTACTCCATCACTGAGCAAGGCATTCAAGACGAACTCAACTAGCGGCAATACACGAGCGTACCACCCAGATCTTCTTGAAATTGATATGTCAAAATTGCAGAAGCGCTTACCTTTGGTGAACTTACTATGATTGCGCGCAGGATTTCTTTTGCCGTCAGACATGGTTTTGATTATTCTGACTTGCGATGATGTCGGCGCTGTATCACATGTTGAACCACTGATGACAACCACCCCTTAGGACTGGTAGACACAAACTCAACCGGAAAAGCGCTCCCCCCGAGTCGTCTCAATATGAGAACCATTACAATTTCGATGCCCTATCTTACGTCGACAATCAGATTAACTATCATGCGCGATGGTTGCTCACTCGTCTAGACTGCCAACCCTCCGTTACGAGAAGCGGACAGCTCGCGATGGGGAAGGGGATCGATGAACTTTACGGCCGTAGTGCTCAGACTGGACTTTTCGAAGTGGCGGAAGGTTTGAAGCCGCCGGTCATCTTGATGTGGTCCAGTTCCGGCATCGCATTGACGTAGCGTTGAAGACCAATCGAAAGAAGATGCAAGCGGTTCTTGTCAGCACCCCACCTTGTACCACGAAGACTATGACTATGGATGTATCTAGGAGGTAGTAAAGGTCACTCGGAAGGACTGCTGATTCAATGAGGGTTGCAACTAACGGCCATTTGGACGTCTTCAACTGGTTACTTGCACTCCACCCGCTCATAAGGATGCACGTCGGCAGCTATGGACAACGTATCTGGACGACTCTACCGCGAGCCCTGTCGTGGAAATATTTGTTTTGTGTTATTCTCGGGGGAGCACGGTTAGCGCGTGCTTGTCTGGGTGATCCAGTTGGCAACTCAACGCGGAGGCGGAGTTAACGATTGTGCATGAAGCTTTGCTGCAAACATACCATCAAGGGATGGAACGAAGCCAGGTTAAAATATAGCTCCCATTTTTATACGAAGAAATGCATTATCCCGAGCTCTCACGCTACTTGATGACCGTTTGGCTGGACGGGAGACAGCGAGGGACGGTATCACACCACTTCATGGCAATTAATTACCTGACAAAGAGCGCTTTACGCGCAATTCCCGCCCGTTCGAGCTGGCACTTCTGGTTTGGGAAAATCGCGTTAGACTGTAGAGCACTGCGACCAGAGTTTGGCATTTGATATGTTTGTACTGCAAAGTTTGCTGCAGCAACCGTTTACTCAGAGTCGAACGGGTAGTTCTCCTGGATCCACTGGCTCATTTCACTGTCGAAATTGGATGGTCCCACTGACAATCTTTGCTCGTTCTGAATATCTTTTAGCTCATCGCTGGTGAGCGTTGGATGCGTGGAGTGAAGGAGCAACATAATCTCGAAATGCAATTGAGTCATGGCCTCTTCCATAGCTGAAGCGATATCAACCGCTGTACAGTTGGGAAGTAGGTACTGAACCACCTCGAGTTGCCTGCGAGTGGGTGACGAACGGCTGTAGCCTGCGGCTGCTATCAACGCACTTCCTGGGCTGTTACCAGGGAAATTGGAGCTTAGCCACTTCACCACCTCGAGATGGCCGTGCTCAGCTGCACCGCGCATCGTCACATCCACGCAGCACTCGGGATACGTTGCATGGAGCCACTTGACGATATCTAGACGACCATCGCTTGCTGCTGATTCCATCAGATACGGCGATGAGGGCTTCGCTGTCGTATTTGCGCGAAGCCATTGCAGCACCTTAAAATTCCCGTTGCGTGAAGCCCTGTGCACTGCCTCAGAAGTGCATCCTGCCGTCCGATTCGCTTTCAACCACTCAAGCATCGTCATTTGCTCTTCCACGAACGAGTCGGGTGTTTTGTCGGCACAGCAAGAAAAAAAGGTTCCACGACAGCCTGGTTCATGGAAAACTCGTCCAGCTACACCATCCATAGCTGCCGACGTGCATCCTTCCGAGCGGTTGGAGTGCAACCACTCGACGACGTCCAAATGTCCGTTAATTGCAGCCCCATCCATTGCAGCAGTAGTGCATCCTTCTGACCGGTTAGCATGCAGCCACTTCACTACGACTAGTTGTCCTGCACGAGCGGCAGCATCCATAGCCTTTGTGGTGCAAGTTGGAGCGCTGACAATGATCGTGGGGTTGGTCTCCAACGCTACTTCTATTCGATGCAGGAACTGGACCACTTCAAGATGACCGGTTTCGGCGGCGGCTTCAAGTGCGGTCTGAGCTTCCTCAACTTCGAAAAGTTCAGTCGGAGCATTACGGCCGTAAAGTTCATAGATCCACTTCACCACCGCGAGCTGTCCGCTTCTCGCCGCTGTGCACATGACAACTGAGGGCTCGCTAGGTAGCCCGAGTTTCTCCATACGAGTGAGCAACCATCGCACCACTTGGACATGGCCGTGCTCGCAAGCACGTTTTAGCGCGCAATTATACACATATTGCGGGCGAGATAGCTGGTGTCTCATCAGCCATTGCACGAACGGGAGATCACCCGCTTCCGCTGCTGTCTGGACAGATCCTTCAACAACATTTTGGACAGCCAAGCCTCGCGCCACCAGATATCGAACGCACTCTTTGCGAACCGGCCACGTGTCCTCCGAATACGGAATGTACGCGTCTCCAATATAATTGTCGTAAAAGTGAGCAATGAGCCATTTGATCTCCTCCAAATTGTTATCTTTCAAAGCCAACCTCATCATATCATCCGATGACACGTGACGGTAGTGCTCACAAACCCAATGGACGATGTCCCAATGTCCGAAACTGGCCGCCCCGTGGAGCGTTAGTTTTCTCGACAGCAAGTGTCTGCAATTCTTGAATCTGGACAGCAGAAGCAGCATCTCCAGTCGACCGCATTTGCAGGCTTCGCCCAAGACTTCCACGTAAATAGGGCAGTCCGGAAAGCGGCCCCGAAGCCACTGCACAATCGCCAAATCTCCTCGGCGTATTGCTCCAACCATCGCTCGATTAAATGCCCACCTAGCGTAGTGAGGCTCCGTATGCAGCATCTTCCCCACACTCCATCTCTCACTCACAACCGCCCGAAGACCTCTGGCATACACGAATTCCGGTAAAGCTGTCGACCCTGCGGGACTCAAGTCGCACGCCTCGCGAAGAGTCAAGTCTCTAACGAGGAAGTCCGTGATAACGACGCCCACCACGTCTGGGCCATCGATC
>KV734355.1:1351-13303 GCA_000500225.2 Phytophthora pinifolia
TATCACGGAACGACTGGAAGGCCAGGCCCTCCAACACTTACAACAGGGACGCCAGGCGTCTGTTGTGGTTAGCGCGTTAGCGCTTCCTCAAGGCTAAGGTGCGTGTGACCCCCCGTCACACCCACCAGCGCGGTTTTCCGACAACCCCGAATAAATCCCGACCCGAAGCTCCATGCCTGGCCGCGGAAAGGGCCCCGGGCGTCATCGACGCGTGCTGCGCGACACCATCCACGTCATCTCAAGAAATGATATCCGTAGACTTGCGCGCCGTGCCGGAGTTGTTCGAATGTCGGAGTTGGTGATTGAGGAGACTCGTGCAGTTCTCAGGGTCTTCGTCGGCAACCTCGTGCGCGACGCTGTCGTCTACACACAAAACGCCAACCGTAAAACCGTCACTACAATGGATGTTGTCTACGCGCTGAAGTGCCAAGGTCGTACGCTGTATGGGTTCGGTTCGTGAGCATCTACAATATTGCCGATTAAGTACATTGACGGAAGCAGCACAGTGGTCAGCAGTGTCAGCGGAAGCAGTAGTGAGAACAAGGGTGATAGCACTCTACTTCGATTAAAGGCTAAAACTAAAAAAAAATCTGCCGTTTGGAACAGAATACTTCAGCAGTACACTTCCTTAGGTTCAACTGAGCTAGCGCTCTCGTATGACAATATGACAATAAAAATGACAAATAATATCAGCACACGTTGTGTCTCGACGAGCGCTAGCGCGCATTTCTTATCTAGTCAGGTGCATACAAGACATGCATACTAGATTACTTACAAGATGGCACAATCTCTTCCGTACGACCCCCTCCGGGACTCACAGGCCCGGGCTAGCAGTACTAGTAGTTCACAAGAAGTATTACATACTTCCAGTACTTCCTCTGTGCAACGTGCTGTGTGCCCCGTCACAGGAGGGCCCGCGCCGCAGGTCGAAATTCGCCGTCGTGTGGCATCACCTCTTGAATGTTTTCTTGTAGTAAATCTCAAGTGAGATAGTGACACTTAGAGAAGTCGTCTTCAAGTGGAAACTTCTTGCCCCTTCAATCGTACTTAGTAGGGTTTCCACACGTTCCGATCGCATCACCATGTCGACTGCCAGCGCGGGCGGCGACATCAACGTGCTGCTCGAGGTGCTCGTGCTCTCCTCTCCTGCAGTTATAGATCCACCCACTCATTATTCCTTGTGTCCAGGCCATCACGGAGCAGGCAGAACGGCTGCAGGCGGCGCAGAAGACCTACGGGGAGTGTGAGTCTTGACATCTCAAGTCCTCCTCCATCCTCATCCTGACTGCCTGAATGACGCCCTCTCTTTTAGTCCACGCGCGCGTGTCCGACGACCTCAAGCAGTCGGCGCTGCTCTTCGTCATGAACGGCGAGCACGACAAGGCGCTGCCGCTGCTGCACCAGCGGCTCGTCATCCACGAGAAGTTCGGCCCTGGTACGGCGTCCTCTCCTGAGACACACACATCCACACAGAGCTACTGACTGCTGCTCTTTGCTGCGCAGACGACTTGACGGCCGAGGCGCTGCAGGAGTTGGGGACGGTCTACAGGCTGCATGGCACACCCGACATCGCCGTGCAGCATCTGCTGCGAGCGCTGGCGCTGCGCAAAATGTGCCACGGCCAGAACAGCCTCAAGGTCTCCGAGACGCTCAACAGCCTCGCGCTCGTGAGCCAAATGTGCGCTCAGACTCGCTCTCTTGTCTTACTGCTTGTAGGAGAGCTAACAGTGCTTTTCCAGGCAGGGCGAGATGGAGCAGGCAAAGACCTACCAGCTGCGCAGTCTACAGGTGCTGTACGACAGCGCCGAGCCGGAAGACATCGAGAGCGAGGACATCCCGTGGGAAGTCTACAAGCGGCTCAAGCAGCAGCGCGGCCCGTCGACGGCCGCCAACAGCATCACGCTCCTGAAAGGCAACATGCGCAAAAGCGTCATGGACGTTGTCTATCGAACTTCGGGGGCTCTGAGTCCGACCAACGAGGCAGGACAACGCGAGAAAGGGGACGTCCCGGAGAAGACACTCGGGTCCAAGGTGGACACGCTCTCCAGCGAGCTCGTTGCAGTGGAGGTGGACCGACGACGCGTCCTGCGAACTCACTCAGAGACGATGATGAGATCCGGGGGCAACGCAATTGACCGGGTCCCCATTTTCCACACTGATAGCGCAGCCCTCAGTGTTGCCGACCCCCAAGACGCCGACTCGGACCCTCTTGCCCAGTCGAGGAGGCCCAACGTTGCCCCGAGTCAACACGTGCGATCGTTCCATGACGCATCAGTGGGCAGCGACCCGACGATCAACCTTACGGATGCCGACGCCTCGTTGCGTGCTGTGTCTATTGCGCAGAGCATCCGCGACTTCCCGACGCTGCAGCAGCGCGTGGAGTCGTTGAAGCGCCGCATTCTCGCGGGATACCCGGATGTTAACGCCGACGTGGCGAGACTGACGGCTGACGTGGATCGCATTCAAGCGCAGGAGCTCCGTGAAGTCGGCTCGACGATGGTCGCACTCGTGCGTGAGATGAACAGGCTTTGTATACGCACAGACTTGACGCAGCAGCAGCTGCCGGCGCTGGAAGGGATGCTGGAGAAGAAGAGCGCGTCGATCTTCCGTGGCTGGGAAAAGAGGTGGTTCAAGGTCGACCCGAAGACGTTCATCCTGAGCTACCACTTTAATAAGGACGACTACGCGCGAGGCTTCACACCTCGCGGTGGCTTCGCTGTCTCGCGAATTGCCAGCATCCTCGTGCAGCGCCATGCACGCGGCAACCATTTCCACTTTGACGTGGTGGTAGACCTGAGTACGCGGCTGAACCCCCAAGGATCCCGGACGTACGAGCTGCGCTGTGAAGACGAGGAATCGCTGCGCTACTGGGTGGAGACGTTGCATTACTACAAAGCAATGGCCCAGAAGGCTCCTCCACGGCCATCGACGAGCTAGAGAGCTCGAGTTCGGGCTTGTCTGCTGCTGGCTCTGGCCGGCTATTTCGTGAAGGGGTGGCCATTAGCAGATCTTCCTCGTCGTAACGACTTGTTCAGTTGAGAAGCTCGGAAGGACGCGATGGAAGGGGGACAGGGCGACAGCATCGTGCTGGAGGAGGAGATCGATCCGAACTATGAACCGACGGAGAAGGAAGTGCTGGAGTACGCTACGTGGCTCGGGATGGACTTGGAGGCGGAGCGTGACTTGTTTTGGATCGCTCGAGAAGGGCTGAAGGCATGTGGTGTCTCGGGAGGAACCTTTCCGTGGCAATTCAATACTGACACGGCGTGCACGCTCTGGCCTGCTTGTGTTGGACTCTGCAGGCTCCTCTTCCTGAGAACTGGAAACCGTGCAAGACGACGGACACGGAAGAAATCTACTATTTCAACTTTGCTTCGGGCCAAAGCACTTGGGATCACCCCTGCGATGAGGTGCGACACACGTGACCCCTTCTCGGATAGACTATTCGATACTAATGCATCCCACTGCCTTAGTTTTATCGCAACCTGTACGAGGAACACAAGAAGAAGCGTCAAACGACGGAAATGCAGGTACTTGATCGTTTGGTGCGAACTTGATAGCTAAATCTAAGCTGTGGAAACGATCAGGAGACGGACGAGAAGAAGAAGAAGGTGAAAGAGGATGTGGCAGAACTGTTGGGCCGGAAGGGCAGCGGAAAGAAGAAGAGAGGGTCTCTGGCCAAGGCGGAACCGCTGGGTGGGCCTTCGCTGGGTAAAGCGAATCCACTGGAGAAGAAACCGCTCCCTGGGCTGTCCGGTAGGCTGGGGTCTCTTGGACCAAGTGGACTTGGTGGCGGGGGGCTAAGGCCCGTAGCGGGTCTTGGGGTACGTGCGCTTGGTTTCATCCTGAAGTAGCAGGTGAGACCTACTGATCAACTGTTGCTTGTCTGTCTGTCTGTACCCAGCCCTTGAAGAGCGAAGCGAAGGAGCTGGGAGGAGCTGGCATCGGACTGGAAAGTGGAGGCGATGACTTCAAGAGGGACGAGCTGGCTAAGCCTTTATCAAGAACCCCTCTCGGGGCCGTCCTTGGTAAAAAGCCCTTACTGTCAGCACCCTCGACTGCGACGGCAGCAGCTGGGGATGCGAAGTCAAATGACGCGTTGGCCACTTCCGAGTTTGATGGGAAACGTGAAAGACTCGCGAAAGAGCACGCGGAAAAGCTGCGCGGGATCCAGGATGCGCATGACAGCGAGCTTGAAGCGCTACGAAAGAAGCTGAAAACGCAGCTAGAGGATGCTCAAGACGCCGAGGAGATGAAGCTCAAGCAGCTAAAGCGCGAGTTCGACAAGAGGAAAAACGACATGGAGAACCAATTTGATCGAGAGGAGAACGCTCTGCAACGCAGCCGAAAAGACCAGCTGAAGCGTCTGGAAACCGAGACAGATAGTGCGCTCAGTCGCAAGAAGGAGGATCTGGACCGCGAATTGAAGTCGGAGACCGACAAGCTGCGCCTCAAGCACGAAGCAAAGCAACGAGAGATTCAGGAAGACTTGGAGCGAGAAGCCGAGCAGCTGACCGAGAAGATGAAGACCTTGTTTGGTGGGAAGAAAGAAGCTGCCAAGCTTGCCCAAGAGCTGAAAGCTGAGGTCGACCGACTGCTTGTCCAGCAGGAAAGTCTTGAGCAGGAACTGGCAGCGTCTCGCAGCGAAAGCAAAGCTCTCGTTCAGGACAAGGAGTCTCGGTCTAAGGAGCGCGACAGCGCCTTACGCGACGTCGATGACCTTCGGCAGCAGCTTACGCAAGCAAAACACTCGGAGTCGCCCGCAACTTCTCCAGAAAGGTGCACAAAATGCCCCGTCTTAGAGGATCGACTGTCGTCTCTCAAGCGTGAGCACAACGACCAACTTGAAGAGATGAGGAAGGAGCTCGAGGCACTTGGACAAGACCGGGCTGCTGCGGAAAGCAAGAAAGATGAGTTGATCCGTGGCCAAGAAGCGGCTCTGAAGCAAGAAATCGCGTCACTGCAGCAACACCTCGCGTCGCTCGAAGATGAGTCCGGCGAGCTTAAGACGAAATGCGCTGCACTTGAGCGCAAAACGGACGAGTCGACTCCAGTACCCGAGGGAAATGAACAGCTAGAAGAACTGCAGAGGCAGCTGGTAGCTGAACAAGCTGAACTAGCCAACACGAAGGTCGAGCTCGCGGATTTACAAGACCAGCACGCTGTGATCCTGACGACGAACGCGCAGATCAAGGAGCAATTGATGAAAGAGTCAAACGAAGGGAAGATTCTCCGTGAGCAGTTGGAGTCCAAGACGGAATCCGCGCAGCAGTTTGCTGCGGAGGTGGACGCGTATAAGCAGAAACTCCAAGCGCTTCAAGAGCAGGTTGAGCTGGAGATGCGAGATCGACAAGAGCAGGAGCGCACGTGTGATGCGTTGCGGAAAGAAATCGCTGCTTTGGAGGCAGGGAAGCGTGAGGCTGATGGCAGGGTGAACGAGCTGGAAAAGGACAGGTTTCAGCTCAAGTCGGAGGGTATCGACGACAACCGAGACAGACTGCGAGTGGCCGATCTCGAACAGGAGGTCGACCGACTGCAACATGAGCAGCGTAGCCTCGAGCAAGATCTGAACGCGCTTCGACGCGACAAGGAGACACTTCTGCAGGATAAAGGTGCTGCTGAGACGCAGCAGCACCTCGTCCAATGCGAAGTAGAAGAGCTTCGAAAGAAACTCTCGGAGCTGAACCAGCCGGCTTCAGCAGTGGCCGCTCCACTGGAGTGCTCGCGATGTCCTGTTTGGGAAGCTCGGGTTTCGTCGCTAGAGAATGAACGTACTGAGGCTCGCACGGACGCGGAGAAGGTGCGTCAAGAGCTCTCGGAACTGAAGCAAGAGACCAGAACCCGTATGGCAGCAGAGCGGGAGAGCTTCGATGCTGCCACTGCAGCGTTACAGCGAGAGAAGGACGACGCGTCAAAAGCTTTCCAACTCCACGAATCTGTTCTGAAACAGGAGCTCGCCGGGCTTCAGCAGAAGCTAGACACGCTCGAAGCAGACTCTAGTGATCTGAGAGCGCAATGCGGCGTCCTTCAGCGCGAAAAGGACGCTGCAGCTCGACGTGAATCAGACATATCGTCGACAGCATCAACAACGCAAGACCAGTTGAAGACACTGGAGCGACAACTTGCAGCCGCCCAAGCTGAGGCAATCAACACGAAGAGCGAGCTTCAAGAGCTGCAGAGCCAGCACCGTGCTTTACTATCGGAGCACAACCGAGTGAAAGAGCAACTGTTAAAAGAGGAAAAGGAGAAGGAAGGTCTCCGAGAGCAGACGGATTTGGGTGCCAAGGAGCTTAGTCAGCGTCTTGCGAGTGCCTCCGAAAGACACGAACAGCAAATGCTGTCAGTGCAGCAGCAGCTGGAGAGCGAGTCTCGGTCTCGACGCGAACGAGAGGAGGCGTGTGACGCACTGCGCAGGGAGGTCCAAGCCTTGGAGCAAGCGAAGCGCAAGGCGGATGCTGACTTGGGTCAACTGGAGAGCGAAAAACGTCACCTGGAATCGGAGAAGTCAATGCTGGCGCTGCGCTTAGACGAGCTGAGTATGTCTCGCAATCGCGACGAGAAGTCGGTCATGTCGGTGGAGGAGGCACTAGCGGACAAGAAGCTGGAGGCGGAGCAACTGCGAGCGAGTTTGAAAGTTGTCGAGGCGGATAAAGAACACCTGGAGGCTCGTATGAAGGCACTGAACCAGGACTTTGAGCAGCAGGTAGCGAAGACTCGTCGACTAGAGGCCGAGTACGAGAGTGAACGGGCTCGGTCCCGCACAATCGAGAAAGAGAGAGATACAGCGATCCAGCGACTCCAGAAGCTGACGGACGAGCTGGAAAGTAGTCAACGCAAGTTTCGAACTCTGGCTGCCGAAGTTTCGGAGCTACGAGGTCTGCTGACCAAAGCGAAAGCAAGTGAGCAAGCAGCGAGTGGCAAGACGGAGCAAGCCACGCAGAAGATCCGCGACCTGGAGCAGCAAAAGGAACGCGACGAATTCGCCATGAAAATGAAGCTTCAGCAGGCTGAGGCCGAGCACGAAAGTCTTGTTCATGCGAAGGCGAGGGATCACATGCAGCTTCAAGTGAGGGAGAAGGAGCTGGCTGCTGCAAGGAACGAGGTTACGAGACGAGAGAGTGAGATTGAATCTCTCCAGGCTCGAGTGAAGTCTCTGCTCAGCGACAAGGAAGAGGTTCAAGCTGCTCTTCTGGACGCCAACATGGCCAGCTCCACCCGCGAGTCAGCCAAGGCTTCCGGCGCTACTACGGACGTGATGCTGGTGAAGCTCCAACTCGCAGACGCCAACCGAAACGAGCTGGAGCTCCACTTCGCGAGCCTTTCGTCGCAGCTGGACAGCGCTACTCGTCGGTGTGCGTCTCTGGAAGCCCGGTGCCGCGACCAGTCCGTCGAGATCGAGTCGCTTCACGTGGGAGTGGCCTCGCTTCGGTCAGCCTCCCAGAAGACGCACATGTCTGCGCTGGAGTCCTTGGCGCTCGTGGAGAGACTTGAATACGAACACAAGAAGCGGACATTACGGAGCGACTTCCTCAACCAGCTTCGTGGGTTCCAGGAGAGGGAAGAGCAAGCGCTTGTTCGGCACAAAGCTCGGCTACGCGCTCAGTACGAGAGGCACCTCGAGGATCTGGTGGCCGAGCTCGAGAAGGCGCGGCAGCAGCGTGTGGAGCAGGAAGAAGCTCTGTCCACTCAGATCCTGCAGCAGATTCGACAAGAGAGAGACGTCAAGCGCATTGAGGCCAAGCGACAGGTCCGAGAAGAATTGAAGCAGTTCGAGCAGGAACTACAGGAGCGCAAAGCTCGCGACATCGAAACCGTGTCGAAAGCCATCGAGAAAGAAGAGGACGAAGTAGGAGCGAGACTCCGAGAGATCCGTCAAGTCTCGCGTGAGGAGGAGCTGACGAAGCAGCTGAAGTCAGCCGACTACGAAGGGAAAACGGAGGCCGCACTCAGTCGACCGGCTCCACGAAGCAGCAGACGAAGCCGGCCCGAGAGCCTGGACGGTGACGACGAGCAAGAGAGTCGAGTTCCAAAGCAGTCGAGCAATGAGCTACAACATCGTCCTGCTCGTGGTCAGAAGCGCAACTTGAAGACGTACCAGAAGTGGAAGAAGCGCTTGCAAGAAGAGGTGGCGCTGCTTGTGAATGCTCGAACTCTGGTGGCGAACCAGCGACGAGGCCTGACGAAGCAAGCGCATCAGCTGAAAGAGAGCAAGAGCGAGTGGAAGCGGCACTCGCGGACATCCGAAGCGAGTCCGATTCAGCGCGAGGTGAAGCGAATGCTTGACGAGGTGCGTCTGCTTCGCTCGTAGCTGTGAGGTGATGCCTTCCTGAGAGTTTACTTTGATGCACTAGAACATGGCGAACTGGAGCGAAGGAATGCGGAAACTTCGCCTACAGGAGGCGTGGGTCAAGCAGCGAGAGCAAAAGCTGGCGAAGATGAAGCGCACGGGTACGTCACCGTCTTTGGTCTGGCTGTGTCTTCCGCTTCTTACGGTCCTTCTCCTGTCTGCAGTTGAACGGCTACGACGGAAGCACCGACATGCCTTTGAACTGGACAATAACTTTTCAGGGCGAAGCGAGAGCAGCAGTGACGACGAGGAGGACGACTCCCGTGCCAAATGGTCCGACGACGACTCGAGTCAAGCCGAGTTGACAGCGACGCTGGACAAGCTGGAGAGGCTGGAAGAGGAGCTGGCCTCCGATGCGGGGAGTTTCTCCGAGGCCGACGACTTCCACGCGTTTTCTCAAGTGCCTCCGTCCTACTCGGTGCAGCGTGAAGCACCTTATCGACGATATCCGCTGACGTCGTCGCTGGGACCGTTCGCACCCAGGCGAGCGATGCATCCAGCGATAGAGCTAGCAGGGCCAGACACGCGATGGCTTCGTTCGCAGCGCACCGCCTTCGGGCTACGGTGAGTCTGCGTTGCTGTGTGTGAGAGAGTGAGTACTAGTGAGAGGAGGCTCTAACGCTGCCGCTTTCTGCCAGTGGAGACCGCTTTGCTGTCACGCACAGCGCCAGCCGCTCCGAACAAGTCTACCAGCAGAAGATTTCGCGCTGGGCAAGAGGCCGGGAGAAGGTGCAGCACGCCGCGACGAGCCACGCGACGTGGCTGTCAGGGCTGTGCGAGGAGATGAAGGAGTACGGCGCCAAGTACAGTCGACCGGAGGGCGATCTGGACAGCACTGTGCAGCTTCTTCAAGACGACGAAGGCTAAGCAGCATCTCGAGACTGCCACTGCGTTAATCGTTGCTCCTACTCGCCGTCGCTGTCCTTGCCCTTGTCGGGTTTGATGTTCTGGTTGACCCACTTGGTCTCCTCCTTGCCCTCCTTAAGTGCGGCGAAGCGCGCCGACATGAAGAGGAAGTCGCTGAGGCGGTTCAGGTACCGCTGCACGACCCCGTCCACATCTCCGGCGGCCACGAGGGGCGTGACGCTTCGCTCGGCCCGACGGCATACGGCACGAGCCACGTGCAGCTGTGTGGAGGCCAGGCCGCCCCCTGACGGCAGGATGAAGCACGTAAGCGGCGGCAGCTGCTCGTCCATCAGGTCGATCCACTGCTCCAGCTGAGCCACGTTGGCCTCGTCGAAGAGTCCGGCGCGGCGCTGCTTGGTCTCGGACGCGGACGTGAGCGGCGTGGCCACGCAGGCGCCCAGGTCGAAGAGGCGGCTCTGGATCTGCTCCAGACAGGGCGGCAGGAAGTCGTTGGTTGCAGCCACGTGCGCCTGCTCCACGGCCACGCCGATCTGCGCGTTGAGCTCGTCCGTGTCGCCTAGGGCCCGGAACACGCCGTCGTTCTTGGGGCGACGCTCACCCGAGAAGAGCTGCGACGTGCCCTTGTCGCCTGTCTTGGTGTACACCTTCATGCTGCGGACTTGGACTGCGTGGGGACGGAACGGGAGTGCGCGCGCCGCTCGCTCAGCCAACGACAAGAGCATGAACTCAGGCTCGTTTTAATGGATGCGCGACCAGGATTTGCTTAACATGAACTACTGGATGTAGTCATTTAAGTACTGATATTAACTTCAACTTCCGACTGGGTAGGAGATGCCCGCGCAAGCTGCTACTGATGATGATGACCACAGTGTAGCGCTGGGAGCGTTTGGCGGAGTCGGAAAATACATGAACAGCAATAACTGTGCAACCGGCTCTCGAGCACCTCGACCTGATTGGGACGCTAGCAAGCGAGGCAACCAAACGGACTCAAATACTGCAGATGAGCGTCACTTGTTTATGCGCTCCCAAAATCCCGTCGAACTCGTTGCATACCGTCTTCAAGTGCTTCTTTTGCTGGAGAAGACCGACGCACGTCGCCCATAACTGCTCGAGCTGCTCTGATGGAAGAGCGACGTCCGCTGCTGCCGTCCGCTGTGGTGGCCCACGCACCGCAGCTCCACGGCCCGGGCCAGGACGAGCTGGATGACATCGACAAGAGCGGCACCAGTGTGCACAGTACCGGCGGCGACGCGTACAACACGATGATGCAGCTCTCGCTGCCGCTCAACCCGCTGCAGCACGTCAAGGTGCGGGAGCTGGCCATCTGGCTCGTCACGTCCTGCATCATGTTCCTCACGAACCAGCTCACGACGCTGCCCGTGGGCTTCTACCCGTCCTACGCCACCAAGCGCGGCCTTATGACGCCCGTCGAGCTCAGCATCTTCTTCTCCGTCTACCCGCTCTGCATCATGCTCAGCAGCCCATTGGCCGCGTCGATCAGCCCCACCGTCGGCCGTCAGACACTCATCTGTATCGGCCTGATGCTCAGCGGCTTCAGCACCATCGCCTTTGGCTACACCACCGGCACGGCGTCGGCCTTCCTGCTGCGGATGTTCCAGGGCTTGGGCTCGGGGGCTGCAGTGGTCGGGGCGTTCTCCATGATCTCGGAGGAGTTCTCGTCCAACGTGGGCCAGGTGCTGGCCATCCAGGAGTTCGTCGTTGCGGCGGCATTCGTCACAGCGCCGCCGCTCGGCAGCTTCCTGTACGAGACGCAGGGCTTCGAGATGCCCTTCCTGGCGTCGGGTATCGCGCAGATCACTGTGGTCATCATCGTGCCCTTCGTCTTCATCGAGTACTCGCTACCGGACGGCATCTTCGCCACGCCAAGCACAGCCGGCTCACTCTACAGGTCGCCGTCGTTCAGCGTCGTGCGATATAAGGACGTGCTAACGCCCACGTGCGTCATCAGCCTCGGGGTGACAGCCTTCGCCATGTCGTCGTTCGGCTTCATGGACCCATACCTGGGCACACACCTGCACAAGGTCCTGGGCGCCGAGCACGTGGCTGTGGGTCTCGGGTTCGCGCTTAGCGCCTTCGTCTACTTCCTCGGCGGGCTGGTGTATGCGTGGCTCAGTCGCAACTGTGGCTCCAAGCAGGTGATACTGCTGGGTCTGCTGCTGCTCTCCGTCGGCTTCTTCTTCCTGGGTCCGCCGCCGTTCCTCAACGGCCTGTTCCAGAATACCAACAGTCTGTGGCTCGCCCAGTACGTGTCACTGATGATGACGGGCTGCGGTACAGCGCTGGCGATCGCGCCGGGACTGCCGCTGTCGCTCGCGAGCGTGCAGGACAAGGGCATCCACGGGTCGAACCTCGTGATCGGCCTGTTCGCCGCCGCCATCTATCTGGGCCAGGCGCTCGGGCCGTTCCTGTCGTTCTTGCTCATGCAGATCTTACCGGCAACGCACTCGCTCAACTGCACGCACTCCACGGAAGACCGGAGCAGTACCATCATCTCGTGCGACTCGTCCCTGCCGTGGGCCTTCGCCGTGTACTCGATCCTGACGCTTGGGCTCCTCGCCTTCGTCGCTGCCCACCTGCCCACTAGTGAGGCCACGGCAGAACTGCTGCGTCAGAGGCGGAAACGCGTACCGCTCATGCGGCAACCGTCCGAGTACGGCCAGTTCGTGTGCTTCGACGACGACGACGACGTTGGCGAGTGCATCGACTTTTAGGGAAAT
>KV734356.1:0-13847 GCA_000500225.2 Phytophthora pinifolia
CCGAGTTCTCGAAGCTCGTTTCGTCTGCCGGCACGACTGTACACCCTGGACGAGAAAGGCGTTCACCCGCCTCGCCTCATACGAATGCCGCGAGGCCAAGCGCAAAGACTTCACATCATTAAGGAGAAGGCTCGTGCGCTACACAAGTATCACAAGAGCAGAATCAACCTATTCCAAGAAGGAAAAGCCGACTGATCGTAAGTCGGGCTCGAAGACTGCGCACACAACGGTGTTGCTAGCGGCACCAGCAGTGAGTCTGGAGCTGGCCCGAGGCCTAACAGAGCACGACAAGAGGTTTCGCCTCCGAAGACGGGCTGTTGGCACCGCCAAGGACCTCATTGGTTGACACTGCTGCTAGCGATGACACGAGCGGCGGAGAAGATGAAGGAAATTCGCGAAGCTGCTCGTGGTCGTGTGAAGAGGATTGGAGAAGCGCCTGCGCCAGGAGAAGTATTGGTGAACAATGAGACCTACATACCTCGTCACGAGCTGGGGGTCTTGGATCAACAGTCTGGCCGATAAACTTACCTTCGGTGGAAGAGATGAAGGATGCTGGAGGCAATACGGTGGTGTGTCAGGAAGCCGTCACTATGGATCTACTTCTTCACGCACGGCACCCGATTCCTCTAAAGGAGTTCACCTCTCGGCGCAAGAGGCCAGAGAACAAGGGTCGACTCCACCTGGTATGGGGTTACCCCCGTAGATGAGGCTCTTATGGTCACAATAGAGATGGAATCCATATCGAGTAGGTAAGTGAGGTTCCGTGCCGCCCAAATGATGGGGAAAGCCTCCTTCTCAATGATGCTCCCGCGCATCGCAGTCTCATCAAACTTTCCGCTCTTGCACACCAACAGAGCATGTTGCTGCTCTGTCACCGCCACCACATCGACCCAAGCACGAAATTGGCTAGCAACTAGACCCTAGCCGCGGTCGGAGGCATCCGATATCAGCACAATCGAAGAGTCCGGCGCCGGATAGTGGAGTGTCTACGACGTAGCAAGGAGCAGACGAGCGTTGTCAAACGCTGCTGTGTCTTTGGTACTCCAAGTGATAGCTGCTCCAGAAGCAAGTCGCTTCGTGCACCCAATCACTATCAGCACAGCTTCGAGTTTGTCGTGGAGAGGCTGCATCACGCGACTGTAGTCCATCGGGGAGTCACGCCTACACCCAGTTGCGCACAGGAACTGCTGCAGATCAGCAGCAGTAGCCGGAAGAGGGATCCACTGAGTCGGTCGGGCCATGGCAGACATGTACACGCGTCCACACCACTTCGCCTCCTTGCGAAACAGTAAACTCTTCACCGTGTTCAATTTCAAGCCTCGCTCACGAGGGCGATCGAGGAAACGTCGCAGCGCAGCAATTAACTCCGCCGGTGTACGTGCGTACAGCAAGATATCATCGATCCAAATCAATCGATGAGTACGCAGCATGTCACCGTAGACCTCATTCGTCTGATTCTGGAAATGCAGTGGAGAATCCATTCACACCCTGGGTCGGCGTCCACACACCTTCGTCGGTGATGATGCCCATCTGGTCTTGACTGTCTGCGGCTAATGGTAGCTGTGAGAAATCGCTCGGCGTGTCAAAGACACCGAATCCGTACGCTCTATCCACGTTCTCGGACGAAGAGGTCAGGTCAGATACAGTACCAGCGATAGGAATCGTCGCCGCGTTCACCGGTTGATAGTCAATCGTCAGAAGAAATTCGCTGGGCCGGTTTGCTTTGGGCACCGGAACTGCAGCGCAGGCCAACAGACTCATGTTGTTCCCACGAACAAAACACATCTTTTCCAGGAGTCGGACGTGTTCACGGAGAAACGTGCTCTGTACCGGGGAGTAACGTCGAGGGCGAGCCCTGAACGGTTGAGCATCAGCTCGGAGCGTGATACGGAGTGGTTCGACATCTGCCGGCAGATCAGCAAGTATATCAATGCGAAAGACGTCTTCGTACTCAAATACAGTCTCTCTGAGGAAGCGCAAATACTCCTTGTCAAAGCCGTTATTGCTGGCTGATACCACCATGTCCTCCAACTTCGCGTACTTCAGGGACGCCCAAGTCAAAAGGGTCGACGTCTGCAGCCGGAGGCCCCGCCGCCAGTTGCGACAGTTGGTCGTTGACATCAATGCCCAACGTCCTCAGCGAATCGTTGCCGAGAATGAAGTCTTCTTCCGTATCCTCCATCACCTTGCCGTACACTTCGGACAAACCTGCCCAGCAGCAGTCTGAAGTCCTGTTGGGTCAAGATGTGATCCAATTGAGCTCCAGCACGGAGCTCCTTGGCGGGTAGTCCTTTGAGGCCAGCCCAATGCCAAAAGCGGGTTTCCACTTCGGCGTCGGCGTACGTCCATGTGGAGGGACCCATCTTCGCTCCCAATGAAGAGTCATGTGCACGGCAAACTGCAATGCTGGGCAATGTCTCTGACTGGACTCCAGTATCAGATCGAGGATGTTGATGGTTCGTCCAACTTAATGGCGGATTTGCTTTCGCGGTGGGGCCTTCCTTCGGAGGAGGAAAGTGGAGTGACCAAGTGCAAGGTCATTACTCGCAGCACAACCCCGAATTGCAGTGGTCGTCGATACTCAAATGCAGCGACGGCACCTGCGTGCTGGCGACGTTGTGTTACGTTGAGTGAAATTCAAGTTGCTCAGCAAAAACACGCTCGATCTGCTCCCAGCAAGACAGCAACGGCACGCTGCTCGACCGGGATCAACTGTGGCTAGCCTGCGCTGCTGCAGAGAATTCTGATTGTCGCTCATTGTGGAGCCCAAGGTCATCGCGGCATTGAGCCCATGATGACGACGCAAGCGGAGGTGTTCTCGATTGCGAATATGGCACAAGTGTGCCGTCGGTTTCTGAGTCGCTGTCTCCTTCGCAAACACGTGAAATGAGGAAATATTATCCCTCACCCAGGGGGACCCACCTATGATGCTAAGGAGCGCAACGAGCTGTTGCAGTTCGACTACCCGTATCTAGGCGACAGTCTGGGTGCATGCCAGTACGTGGTGGTCCTGAAGGATGGCCTAACTCACTTCTGTGAGTTGGTCGCCTGCGATTGTGGTGGCTGCCAGGGCAGGTGGAAGCGGTTTGGTGCCCCGTGGGTCCTGGTGTCGGACCAGGGCAGTTATTTCAAGAACGAGTTGATCGCCCAAGTGTGCAAGAAGCTGGACATTGACCAGAGCCTGGTGGTGGCTTACGCACCATGTATTAACGGAACGGTTGAACGTCTAAACCGTGACGTGCTGCAAGTCCTATGCGTCCTGTTGATGAAGTACAAACTGGACACGCATGAGTGGGTATATCTTCTGCCTCTCGTGCAAGGAACCTGAATCACACGCCAGTACGTTCGCTGGGTGGTAAGGCTCATAGTGAGCTTTTCACTGGACAACCACGTCCGACACCATTTGATCCTATCCTGGAGAGAGGTCAACGCACCGAAGTGTTGGAAGCGTCAGCGCTGCCGTCAGATCAGCTGAACCAGTCGCGTTCCAGTCCGTCCGGTTTGCACCGAGACGTGGTGGACCAACGCGAAAAACGCCGTCTTCAAATCATGGCTGATGAGTGCAACTTCAACGTGGAGATTTTTTTCTCTGGTCGCGCATCGACTCTCGGTTGTCAACCGACAAACTGCTGTCTCGCTGGGTGGGGTCATTTGAAGTGGCAGAGACGGCACCTCACTCTGTCACGATCCGCCATCTCGTGACGAACAAGCGCTACATTATGAATGGCCCGCGTCTTAAGTTCTACGCTGACTCCAGTCTGGATGTGGACGCAGAGATGCTGGCCCACGTCGGTAACCAAGGTATGGTTCTCGATGTTCAAGACATCACGAGTCACCGCAGAGAGAACGGCGTGTAGCAGCTCTTGTGTATTGGAAGGGTTTACAGAGCGAGGAGGACTCATGGGAGACTATAACCTAGCTGACTAAGGATGTCTCTGCGCGTGTGGAACAGTATGTACAAACCAGTGACGACGCGGCACTCCTTCGCGCTCACGCTGCCGTAGCTCAAATCGCCGACAACTAGCGGGACCGAGCCGTGGCAAAATTGAACAACGTCAACCAATTGAAGTGCAACATGACCGGGAACATCGCCTCTCAGGGGTGGCCTGTCTATTTTCAGCTGGTGATTGATTACTGTCAGCGGTGATGGATTTCGATCATTGGATAAATATCTGCATATTTTAGCAGGATGTCGTCGTCGGGGGCAGTGTATGCAAAATCACAACCCGCGTGGCATCGTCAGCTGTCATTGGGCTATCCGGAATCAAGACGACAACCACAACCACGGTGATTTGCAACCTTGCCGCTGGTCTTTCAAGGACCAACCATTGACAGGACAGTAGGAGAGATTGTAGGTAGTTTAGGCAAGTTCATCAATCTCGCTTTGGCATATATCACTCCGTCTCAATCACATTGATAGTTACATTGAGTGCATTCTGTCAGTATATCATCAAATACGCTCACACCTTGTCTCCATCGGCTCTGCACCTGACTACAGCGTCCACGCGCGCGGGCGGCCAGTACCGAGAAGCTGGAGAAGCTGCGCATCACCCCTTTGGACCAGCGCAGCACCCTGCGCTCTGCATCTGCGGTGTGTGGTGTTTCAAGGGCTACGCTTCAGCGGCACGTCAAAGTGGGCAGCTTCTGGCTCACATCAGCAACGTCAAGCCAATGCTCGCGGACGAAAACAAGGCATCCACGGTTGGCGTGGTGCATCCTGCATGCAGCCGAACGCTTTGTTGTTTAAGGAAATGTACGACATGATTCATATTGATGAGAAATTGTTTTATTTAACAGCAGCAAGACGGCGCTACTACCTTCTCCCTGGTGAAGTGGCACCCCATCGACAAGTGCGCTCAAAGCGACACATTACGAAGGTGATGATGATGGCAGCGGTTGCGCGGCCAAGATCGGACGCAGCATCAGGTTCATATTTCGACGGCAAGCTAGGCATCTGGCCTTTCATCGTTCAGGAACCTGCTCTACGGAGCAGCTCAAGGCGTCTAGCCGGCACGAAGAAGGCCGCGTCAACGAGGCGACGTACCGTACAATGCTAATTGAACGCCTTCTCCCTGCTGTCCACCTTCGCTAGACACGGAGCTGCACCTGCAGGTGCAGCAGGACAATACCCCTGCGCATATAAGCCCCATGGACCCCCAGTTTATTGCAGCCGCAAAGAAGATGGAGATGATCATCGAGCTGCTCTGCCAGCCTCCAAACCCGCCGGACTTAACATGGGTCTGTTTAACGCGATTCAAGCTCGGCAACGGCTTCGCACACCACGCAGCCTCGAAGAGCTGGTTGACGCTATCTCCGCCGCTTTCTGGGAGCCACCTCCCTCGACTCCAAGGCTCGATGGACTCGTGCATTGTGAAAGAAGGTGGCAATGCATTTCAGCTGCCTCATATGGCCAAGGCGAAGCTGCAACGTGAGGGGCGATTTCCTGTCAGCGTTCAATGCCACCCGAAACAGCTGCAATCGTGTCACAGCTACGCATATACCAGGCTGCTTCTCAGAACTAAACCTAGTATAGATTGGGGCATCACTATTGAGACGAAAACAATAGTGTTATGTGACTTGAGTATTGAGACGGAGTAGTACTTCGCAAGCAACAAGCACCTCAAGCGGAACTTGGCACACTGAAGGACAAAAACCTTCTGTCGATCCAACTTGATAGCTTCGCGGGGTACAGATGGGTGGAGGGAGCACGTCAAAGTGCAGTGGCAGAAGCTGAACCAGCTCCAAATAACCTTTATGTTCAATCCTTGCGTGAACTGCCACTGTCAATAACGGAAAAATGGATCAACCTTAAGTAGCCAGTAAGAAAAACGGTCAGGTCCTCAGTTTGCATTTTGCCCAGGCAGAGACAGATCAGACTCAAGGAGAAGCGCTGACGAGGGCACGGTAATAACCAAGGAGCGAGAGTCTGCTTTCTTGTTGTTATGCGTTATCCTGTCTGTCAGCGTAAAGGGGTTATGAGTCCAAGAAGAACGGCTCTGACATGGATTCCTAGTAGAAGAAACAAGACGTGGAATGGAATGAAGACGGTCGCCCTGTGCACTGGAATGGCAGGAACTGGCCGTTGTACAGTCAAACTATGAAGCGGTATCTGGCCTGCTAACGTAGCGGGCAACAAGTGGGTGCTAGCTGACATCTGTGACGGCACCGTCGTCTATGACAGCACCAACGGGGAAGCGGAAGAGAAGCGGTTCATGAAGCGAGAGCTGTTGCTCGCGAAGACAACCCCAGTTCCTTATGACCCAGCACGTTATTCGTTTTGAGTATGGGTCGGAAAGTGGGAGTATCAAGCAGCCCGTGAACGAGATGCTATACACCCATTGAGTGCTTCGTCAGAAGCCATTGAACTCTGACACCAAGTTTTTTTTATCACTCAACTTGTACTTCGAAAACCTATATCGATAGTTAGATATATAGGATTTTCGCGGCCGCTGAACCCGAAAATGAGGGCAGATTCGTCCCCATAAATGTTTTCTGTCAACGCGTCAAAAAGCTCGTCGCGAAGCGTGGCCCTGTTTTGCACAAACCAAGGGGTATTATTGGTGGCGCTAATCATGTGGTTTACATGAGACACACGAGGTAGGATTGTCAATCGCCATCTCGTGGTGCAGTTTTGAATTGCAAAGTCCAGTTAGAAAATCACCAGATAATATTATGTACTAGAGGTTATCCTGTCGGATTCGTAAAACACGTTCTCGTTCTCTTGAACATGCCGATACACCTTGAGACCCTGATCGTCACAGTCTGCAAGACCGTTCATCACTTTCTCGACGACATCCGTGCGGTTCTTGGGCAGGTCTCTCGCGATTCGTCCTGTCACGGTACCCCATATGAGTTCTATCGGCGGCAGAGTGGGGTGTGAAGAAAACGAGGCGGCCGTATGTCGTGGCAATCTTAGTCGCTTGATAGCATTGGGGGACGACAGAACTCCACCAAATCACAAAAATGGGAATCGAAGCTTTAGCATTGAATACCATGCCAACTACAAAAAAAGAAGAAAACGACAGGTTTGAATCAGTGGCAATAAAATATGGAACAAACCATATCATACGTACCGCGCTTGCGTAGCCATTTTTATATATCGGCCTTCAGCCAACCGGCTTGGATTGATCTCACGCCTGTGATAAGATGCGCCATCTAAGTAGATGTTGCATCTCATCAAACTTGGACAGCGTTATGCATAGTTGCTCAAACCAGCGCTCAAACTGGGCGGCATCAAAATATCGTGGTAATCGTCGTCCTTGCTTGTAGAATTCCAGACTTTGATGGAGCCCTCAACGAAGCCGCCCGTCACCACTGCACCCTTGCTTTTTATTATTCATGCTGCTATAATACATGCACCTGCATGCCACATATAAAATAATAGGAATGTTGGTAAGATCGACAAAGTGTAAATACAAAAACTTCTTACCGTGCACCACTACCGGTCTTACCGTAATCCACGTCTTGCCGGTGACGTGGTTGATGTTGCAGTACGACTCACCTCTGGACGGTCCAAGTTAGAAGAAATTCAAGCACATCTTGTTCCTCCATCCCTGAGCTCTTTATCCATTCCCTTCTACCATTCTGACCTCTGCGGGGGGGTCATCGCCTGCTTCTCCGTCGGCGGGATGTGCACTTCTGACTCAAAACACGCTGCTGTGGTTTTGCAGGGGTTGCTTCCAAATCAATGGCAGCAAGTGCAGCGCACCAAATTACTCGAGACTATGTGGAGGTTCCAGGCAAAGGCTGATAGCCTGGGCATCATCCTGCGATACCGACCAAGATTATATACAAGGAAGTTCCTGAGATTGACTTTCAGATTCCAGACACATTTTCACCAGTGGCCATAATAGCTTCGTTCAGGTTGCTGGTGGTGTTATGCAAGACGCGAAATTGCTGGCCCGCTTGCTGTACTATATCTACTGCGTGGGTCGTGCGCCTACATGATGAGTGCTCCATGCGCTTTGCTACCTCTGAAAGAAGTCCTGCGCGAGTTGATTGAACAGGACACGCACTCGTGTGATCTGGTTGAACTACAAGAGAAAAGCTCTACCGTTACTTTCCGAGCAGCTTCTTTCCTGGACGACTATTTATTTCGTCCTTCAGTGCTTGACTCGCTCTGCCTGTACTTGTAATGTAGTACTTCCGCCGAAAGCAAGTGCGGACAACACAAGCATGCGAGATGTTTTTACCTGACCACCCACTGCATGGTTCATTTTGCGTTGAACGTCATAACGCAGAGGCCGTTCCAGTCGTCACCGGTATGCGCATGCCGTACTTGGATTCCGAAACACCGCGCCAGATTGCTGTCAAGCGCAGCCAATGCGCGCCTGTACTATTCAAACCGTTTCGCAGCATTCAGGATTTGATTAGTGACTCGGCCAGCGAAACTGAATGGATCAACGCGTACTTCCAATGGGAGCCCACGCGAACGAGTTTCGTCCGCGAAATCATGGCGAACATGGACGACTACTATCGCGCAACTTTGCAAGCAAAAGAAAACAACGAATGCAACCATGGCGAGCAAGACCATGAAGCTGACAGTGACGAGCTCACCGGTACCCGCAATGACGTCGAAGCAGTTCTTGACAGAGTCACACATGAAGACGTGCCTTCAGTAATGGCTAGAGTTGACGATTTGCTGGTCGATTTGACGATGACGCTGGTTACAGTACAAATGAGTCGAGTCTGCCAGTTTTTCCGACTTCAAACTCTGGCTCAATTGCATCAAGTACCATGTACCCAGAGCTATTGATTGCGAGTGCGCATAGTACAGTCGACATCTCAACTCAGTTGAGTCACCATGAGCAAATAGTCGACTTATCAGTCGACGAGCTACGGCAATGGGTGAAAGATCCAGCGACCGATGATGCTGAATCTTTAACGACCGAGGGACCTGCTAACGAGCGACCAACCGATGTGATTGAGCTCATTCAATGCGCATTAGACTCGGATCGCGAGTGGTTGCCTTCGCGCCAGCAGCCTGACCGGCCACAACTATGCCCATACTCGACCATTGGCGATATCTCCAGAGTATTCACACTCAACCGGCGCCAGCACGTCGCCTTTTCGATCATAGCAACTGCGCTACTCCAACGCTTCACACAGCTAGAACTCACGAGTTGACAGGACACCGAGCGAATGACTTCGAGACGACTAGACGACCAGCTGCTCATGTTCCTCGGCGGCGCAGGTGGCACCGGCAGAAGCCGCGTTATCGACGCCGTCGATGCGTTCTGCTCGAGCTGGCACTGCAGCAATTCCATTGTGAAGACGGCACTGACTGGAAAAGCGGCCACGCTCATCAGCGGTCGTACGCTTGCTAGCTTCATGATTCGTTCGCAGCATGCCATCAGGGAGAAACGAATCGCACCACTCGATATTCTCGTCATCGATGATGTCTCCATGATGAGCAAGTCCGAATGTCTGAAACTCGACAAACTCCTGCGCCGCTACATGCAGGTCGCGAATGTCTCATTTGGTGGCATTCATGTCGTGCTGGTTGGAGATTTTCTTCAGATGCCGCCTGTGAAAGCAGATCCCATTTACGTAGACCCCACCGACAAGGCGAAGGCGAGCACAGCCGACGTCGAAGGCTTTGAGTTATGGCGAAAGATCACGACGGTCGTGATTCTCGAAGAGTCCGTGCGCATCCACAACGACCCCGAGTGGGGTGAGGGCTGCCGGAATGCTCGCTTGGGGAGGTGGACTCCCGAATTCATAGACATGATTAATGCGCGCGTTATCCAGGACAGCGAACACGACGCTAATCAATCGCTCCAAGACGAAGTTGGAGACTCGGCTGTATTCGTCACTCTGAGAATGCTACTCGCTTGGCCATAAACAGCGCCTTTGTCTCAGAGACATCGTCGATGCTGCCCAGCAGCGTCTACCCCATCCGCGTGGTCGCAAACTTCAAAGGAGCGCTCAACGACTTGAGCCAGAGCGACCTCCGGTACGTGCTCAGCCTGTCCGACAATCGATTTGGCAGGTTGGCACCGTACCTTGATCTGATAGACGGCATGCCGATTCAGGTCACCCAGAACATCGCCACCACCAAGGGCATCGCGAACGGCACGCTCGGAAGGCTCGAGTACGTTCACTTCCGTACGGGGACCCAGTTTCAACTCGTCCGCGACGGTGCGACTGCCACAATCATGCAGCTTCCGAGCGAGCCACCTGACTACGCCATGATCCGCGTCCCGAGACCACAAGCGACAGCGATTCGACCAAACATCATTCCCCGTGTTCTTTACAACCGAGGATTACCCCAAGATGTCCATCAAACTCGCGCCAGCACCAAACGGCCAGCCTCGCTCCATCACGGTGCGACCGCAGCAACTCCCGTTTGTATGCGCGGTTGGGTCGACGGTATACAAGGTGCAAGGAGAAACGCTCGAGTCCATGGTCGTGATGGACTGGAAATCCACTCACGGGGTGGTTAATAAGCCCCAGCAAGCGTAATTGCTGGTCTCGCGAGTGACCACGCGGCATGGATTGATCGCGATGGCACCAATGACAGCAAAACTTGCGGCATGGTACAAGCCGCCTACAGGAAGAAGAACGGCTCCAACATCTTAGTGACATCACGCTAGCGGGGTGAAGCCTCAAAAGTTCCTCTACGTACTTGATACGCCGCCCCTGCCCGTCGCAACTCCTGCCCGCCCGCTGTTCCTGTCCGGCCGCTATCCCTGCTTGCCCGACCGCTATCCCCGCTATCCCTGCCCGTCAGTGCTTTTGTTGTTCTGTGAGAGAGAGATGATCTGGGTCACAGCAATTTCTGAAATGGTGTGTACACTCCACACAACTCACACATTGCTCGAGGATGTGAACCACCCATTTTGGGTGAAACCTAATCACCCAGATACATTTCTGGGTGACTTCTGAAATGGTGTACCAAATAACCTATGTCAAGGCGTTCTATATATATATGCCAAAGCATACAGTGCCATCTAGCCAATAGAAATCCAGACAGAAGAGCAGGCCGTGCACCCTATGTCATGGAATACAAGCTTCGTTTGACCACCAATTCACTTTGCCAATTCCATGGCTCCAGTGCAGCAAAGGCGCCCAAAGGGGCGTTCACGCCTTCCAGGAGGACTGGGACGATCCAACAAGAAGAACAAGCTTGCTTCCTATTCAGCAGATGAGAAGCTGGCAGTTTTGAGGCATCTAGATGAGTTTGACGACATCCAAATGACGATTGACGCATTTTATCCAGACTTGCCAGCGCATAAGTACAACAGTCGCCGAGTACTCATCTTGTCATGGCGCCGAAAGCGCTCGACTATTGATGGGTTATACAGTCAGCCTGGCGGGGCAACCAAACGAAAGGTGCGACTCCATGGTCAGGGTACCGTCCTGCCCCACGCTGAAGAAAAACGACTCGTGAGATGGATCAACGGGTTGCGAGAGGAAGGCGTGCCTGTCACTTCAACCATGCTTCGAATCGAGGCACATGAAATTGCCAGTGAAATCAATATCGCGCCGTTTAAAGCATCATGGTGCTGGCAACACCATTTTAGGCGGCGCCACCGATTATCGCTTCGCTGCAAAACGCGCCAAGGACAGATACGACCGCCGGAACTAGCTCGCATTGCGGAGGAGTTTGCAAGAGAGGTTGAGGCGAAAGCCGATGAAATCGGTGCTACTCGCATATTCAACGCCGATCAAACTGGTATGTTCTCTTTAACTTGGCTATTTACTTGTTATCTGTCTAACTTGAATGTCTAATCATGGTTTTAGCTGCATGTTTCGAGTATCTGCCTAGAAAAACGCTAGCAAAACGCGGTAGTAAAATGGGATGGGTTCCATGTGGTGGGAAGCCGAAAGACCGAGCTACCGTTATGCTGTTAGGAGATTCCTCTGGCATCAAGTACACACCGTTTGTAGTCTTCAAAGTGAAACCTCAAAACTTCCCGAGCCCCAAACAGTAAACAAGACGCTGAGGCACGGGTTTAGTGTCGGCATGTGGACAAAAGGCATCGCGAGAACACATGAAGAAAACAACTTGCAGATCTACGCAAACGGAAAAGGTAAGTGACCAAAAATATGATTCTCTCTCTACGCAGCCACTGGATTCTAACAGATATTATTTTCATGCTTGTATATTATAGGGTGGTGGAATAGCAGTTTGACGATTAAATTTCTAAGGTTTCACTTGGCAAACCGCCCAACCCTGCGGGAGCCTATTCTGCTGATACTCGACGATTTCTCCGGACACTGGTCCAAAGAGGTCATCGCGTATGCTGCAGAGGTCGCTGTAACGCTTTTGAAAGTACCCCCGAACACAACATCATTACCGCAGCCTGCTGAAGCAGCCTGGAACGGGCCTTTCAAGTCAAAGCTGCGTGACCTGTGGATTGAAGATCTTCGTGCACTGTGGTGAGGATGGAAGACAGTCAGCAGGATGGCTAGACCGAAGGCAAGCACGGGTGCCAAGCAAAGCGGCAGGACGGGCGATGAAGAGCGGCCGATGGGGCAGAAGGAGCGCAAGCAATCCCCAGTGCGGGTGAAAGAGGACAACAAGAGGAACGGGCAACGCCTGGGGACGGATCGGCGGCCGGCCAACGAGGAAAATGAGACGGACGAGCTGTATACGGGCAACTGAGGAAGTATCTGCTGAGTGGAGCACCTCCAACTTACGTCCAACAAGCGGTGCGGAAGCTCGGCGACTTGGATAAAGAACGTAGATTCCAAGGGTACATGCGAGCAATGCCTGTCCAACTGAGACGGGGAGGAGGTGAGCGCGGCTTAAGAGCGACATGGCAAGATGAAGCAGCGTACAAGCTCAAACAACAATATGGAGGACTGGAGAGCACCTGGGAGGTGGACAACGAGGAGCACCAGCAACGACTAGCAATGCTTATGCACCAATGGATCATCCAGGATAAGGAAGTGCAACGAGAAGTGGAAGATCGATTGAGATTTCTTCACTTCGAGCAACGCGACGAAGAAGGTCTGCATGAGACAGGTGGTGGCCCATGCAACTGCTTAGCAGCAGTGAATGAACAAGGCAGCAACGCCGGAGCGAGGGACGAAGGAATCCAGCGAGCAAAGGCGGCTGAGGGAACTCTGCCTTTTACCAGCAGAGCCAACTACTCACCTGAGGAAGAGGACTGCCGACGAAACCAAAGCCATCGTGATGATTCTGAATCATGAACTCGAAGTGCTCCATTCCTGATGCAATCGATGAATGCGGGAGAATTGGCCTGTTTCAAGGACATATTCACGGGGCTGGAATACCCATTGTACGCGCACCTGTGACGCGAGGCCGATGAAACCTTTATCGCTCAGGAGGTGTATAGCGCAGCCCAGGTCCGGGAACTCGGAGCATGAACTCTGCGTCTCGGACTTGAGAGTCAACAGGAGAGCGTCAGGGAATTCGCTTTAGCCGCAAGCGTAAGCAAACCCCAGAGACTCCCTCGAGTTGTGGCGTGAGTACCTTGTGGAATCCCTATCGACTCGTTTGTCTTCGACGGAACGGCACTTCGCCGGGATGTAGCCTTGAAGAGGTTGTCGAATGCACGCCTAGTACAAGCGGCACCCTAAATACCCAGAGGCAAAAAGACCAGCACTCCAGAAGTTAGAAGTTAGAGGTCTGAGTTCTCGAATCTCTGAGGATCGGGTGTCTGAATATCGCAAATTCAGACCCAATCCCCAGACAGATAATCACCAATATGCAGAGTTATACTCAAATATACAGCCCTTCCTTATTCATTTGTACCCCGGAAAGGTGGGTCACCACGCTACGTCGACGCGGGTTAGCGATTCAGATGCCTAGTCCGTCAGAATCCCCGTACAACGCGCACCACCCTCTACTTCAGAGGGAATACAGCAAATACACT
>KV734363.1:6042-20892 GCA_000500225.2 Phytophthora pinifolia
GTGCGGAACACGTTGATGGGCTAGCCCCTGTACTGTTCTTGCTGATGGCCGGGATTGCATCGTTTCCTGTACCATGGCACACGGTTGGCAACTTAGTTTTATATCAAGATAGATTTTTATTTGGTATTTGTAATAAATGCACATGCATTTTTCGTTCTTTACTCTTCCGCTGCTTCAGCCTCAACGTAGGCGCGCTCAACCTTGCGCCGCTTACGACGTCTGTAGCTGCTAACCTCGCCTGACGGCAGATTTTCAGCAGGCTCCAGCGTGGGCTCCCATGAGGTGAGGAATAGAGCTCTGCCGTTGACGAGCACGTCGTCCAGTATAGTGCGCAGCTGGTAGGTAGGGCGCGTCCGCTTAGGTCCACACTGCTCGGTAGGACCCACTCGGTCTCGCAGGCGTCGTCGCCGTAGACGCGGAGGAGTCAGACACGTCAGACCAAGACGCGCCACTCATTGGACGAGCCAATCTGATTCCGGCTGGAGCGCCTGAGGGTGAATATACGGTACGCCGCCTCTGGGAGCGGCGCATCAACAGCTTCGAGTTTTATCTCGTCCAACGGGAGGGCTACGAAGATCTGACCTGGGAGCCTTCTGGGAATCTCCCGTGGCAGATGAAGGCCGAGTTTGAAATCGAGCACTGCAACTCGGTCTGGGACTACCAGTCCACGCGCGGCAGACCAAGACCGACACGCCGCGAGAGGCCCACACGTACCAGCGCGCGTGTGTGAGGTAAGCATCGTTTTCATTATATTCAAATGTGTATTTATAACGTTTTTATCTGCTTGGCTCGTGCTGCTGTGCGCAGACAGCGATCCTAGAGTGCAGACTACAGTAGCGAAATGACTCTAAAAATATATTCTACAATTCCAATTTTTTTTACTTGGGTACCACAAAAAACCATTATTCCAAACAGCAAAAACCCTGCATTTGCCAACCCTGAAGATGATGATGCATATATAGGTCATACTGAAGATGATGCCTATCAGATAGACCGCCTGACTGCAATGAAGTGATTCGAGTCTGCGTGGAGCAACATATCGTCTAGCACGATCCAAAATTGCTGGTTGTATTCTGCTTAGGCAGCCTCTCGTTCATTGTTAACTAAAGCAATGCTGTCTTGTCTCTGACAAAAATTAGCCTTACATATCCTTCATGCCTCGATCCATATCAGAGGCTGCTTATCGGTGCACATTACTGTACCACTCTTTTTTTCGTCTCAATACAGTGGTGCACCGCGTTTCGGCTCCGGTATGGGTTAATAACCTGTTTGAACTTATACATTAGGCGTCTGCGCCAGTAGTGCCCATCACTCAATCAAAGTTAGTTGCCTTGCAGCGTGTATATGGTCCGACCCGCCAAACGCGGTGCACCACTGTAGTGATGCCCCAATCTACCGAATTCATCGGATCGAGTGAGACAAAAAGTATTGGCTGAAATCAAGTCAAAATAAACATCATTAGTTTTTTTTTGCTCGAGGAGCTCTACCGCGCCAACGCCACCCGTCCTGCATTTCGACACGAACAGCATGGAGCGCAGTCCAAAAAACAAGAACAAGAAGAAACATAAGGAAAATCGATGAGCTAGTTTGCAGAAACTGAGTTGGCAGTGCAGGGCGCGCTTTTGGACCTCTCCGCTGTGGAAGCCGCCGCAGCCTTTCACGTCACCCGTGCTACTATCTACAGGTGGCGGAAGGACGCGGATGAGCTGGAAGAAGCCGCCTCAATAGCACCGAACAAGTACTTTTAGCCGTCGGAGCCTCGCATCACGCGTTACGTTCTCCATCCTGAGCTGGAAGCATGGTAGTTCATGCTGTTTGATGCTATATGTGTTGAGCACGGTGCTGACCAGCATCCAGCGGACGCGTCTGTCCGGGAAAAGACCGACAGACGGTCCGTGGATAGGCTCGGCAGTACCGAGCAAGATTTTAGATATGATCTAAAGTATACTATATGAAGTGTCAGTGTAGTCTACGGTACTACGGCCCAGCTGTTGGTGAGACGATTGGCTCTAGCCTCCTCTCTGACCGAGGCAATTTATCTGTGCGATGAGGACAAGGGGCAAGCGGGTAAGAAGCGAGGACGAGCTCCTCACTTCCGCTTTTGCTTCGGACTGAGCACGTCTGTAGGATAGCAATAGGATAGCGGTAACACCTCAATAAAGTCAATTGAGAAGGCAAACTAGTTCGGTCTTACTTTAGCAATATGAATGCTATCTCGAAGTACTAATTGTGTCAAATGTTATATTTCTGTACTTTAGTCTAATGGATCCTGTTGATGCGGCAGACCAAGGGGGTATGCGTCACAATGAAGTGCATAATGCTGATGATTGGCAGGTTTAACGCAGCGTTCTCTGCGTCAAGAACGCGCTGTGCTCTCCTGTTGTGGACAGTCCGCTTTTTGAAGCGGAACAAACTGGTTGTCCGCCGCATCACGCACAAAGGAACCAAGCGTAGAGCTGACATGCAGGTGCTGTTCTGTTCAACTCTGGTTTATTTTTGCCAACTGACCGTATTAAATTGTTTTCTGATGTCCGTTTTGGTTTTTGGTATAAATTAGGAAATTGCTGATGCCTTTTCAAGAACAATTAATGTTGCAGTAGAGGAGGACGGATTCTTTCCGCCGTGTTACACTGAAGCGATGCGATACGACGGTCTCTTCAACATGGACCAAACAGGTGTTTGTATCGACAATCCTGGTCGTTTGACTCTATACGTTCGTGGCACCAAGAACGTTGAAGTCGTGCAAGGAATGGGAGAAAACGGTGCTCGCTGCAGCGTGTTTCTCTGTGCGTCTGCGTTGGGCAAGAAGCTACCCGCGTTCGTGGTATTCTCCGGTGCCCCGGGAGTGGACGTGTACACTAAGGTGTCCAACCCTAACTGGGGCCACCCCAGCGTTGTTCACACTACCCAACGAAAGGCGTGGTGTGACCACGCTACCATGATGAAATCGATTGAGAGGGTTGGTATTGCAGTTGCATGTTTGTTGAGCTTATCACAATATTTTACTTGCCCAAGCGTGATTTTATGTTTCTTATTAGATATGGACACCATCAATCGAAGGATGTCGTATGCTAACGCTGGACAGTCTGTGAGTTCATAAGATGGAGAGCGTAGAGCAGCACCTCGAGGAAACCTGCTGCACAAAGGTGCAGTATACCCCTCTGGGGATTACCGGGCTCAGTCAGACTATGGACCTGAGTGTCATGCACTCCTTCAAGAGCAAGATACAGTACGTTTTCCTCATGTTTGTTGTACGATTTGTATAAAGTACTAACCCCGTCTATGCTTAGGGATCTGTATCTCGAATGGCACAGGGACCACGACTTGTGTAGAAACGCGAGCGAGCGACGTTTGCTCCTATCTCATATTGTCGGTAAGGCTTGGGAGCAGATGGACAGTTAGTCCATTATTAGCGGATTTAGAAAGGCAAATCATATCCCTGTGGTCCTCGCGATGCAAGCGAAAGATTCAGAACGTACTTGCTGCCTCCTCCACCAGATGCTGTTGTCCCCGATTAACGGCATAATATATATTTCTCTGTACCTCGAAAGTATGACCATTTCGTGTAATGTTCTCTAATTCTAGTTATAATAACACGTGAAAGGCCGGAGTACCCGCGTTGGATTGCTTGTGACAGTGCGCTCGTTTTAGGTATTCAGGGCTTGTGCTTGGGCGATGGCCCGAGAGACGTCATCCCCGGGGTATTTCACCTCGTGGCCGTTCATGGAACAAGAGCTTCGCTCGATATTCCTGCTGACCAACGTGGCCTATCGCCATCTACTTCTTGCGCCTTCGCGAAGTACTGCTCCTTCGGACCTCCTGGCTGCCGAATCGACTTGACGAACACCGACCTAGAAGGGTAGATGCCATCAAGTAGCACGACTTGTAAGCCTTGTTGTTGACCTCGAACTCGAAGATGGCGCATGTCCGCGTTGCCAGTTGACGCTCAATGGCGACTGATCCACGACGTTGATATCGTTGTTGGATCCTGGCATTCCAATGAAGGAATGCCGGATCCACAGATCTTGTGTTGCCACTGTCTCCATGATCAAAGACGCGTTGCCGTCGCGGTCTTGATACATTCCCCGCCAGCCTGTGGGGCAGTTCTTCCACTGCCAATGAGTGCAATCTAGGGAGCTGAACATCCCTGGAAAGCCGCGTGCAGCGTTGATGGCTGCGTGCTTGGCGATGTCCGCGGTCGCTGGCTGATGAAGGTAGTGCTCACCAAAGCACGACACAATAGCTGCAGTTAAGCAGCTGTTGTGTCGACACGGGTGGGAAACATCTACAAAGTGGTAATCTATCTATTTTTGTCTCGCCTAAAGTGGTGGCCAGTGCGATAATTGAGTTAAAAAGTCACAAATTGACATATTTACGAAAAATGAATTTTGTAGGTCCAATTTTCTGCCATGTCGAGCGCCGTTGCGCACAAGAAAAAGCGGCGGCCGAAGCTGGCGCCGCGGTACACGCAGCGAGAAGACGAAGATCACAACGTCGACGACGAGGAAAAGAAGCGCGAGCAGAATCTGCAGCAGGCGGAACTGGTGCGCGAGGTGTTCACGTCGGCCACGAGCCGCTGCTTCGTGCTCAAGTCCTTCAGTGAGGCCAACCTCCACAAAAGCCTCAAGTTCGGCATCTGGAGTACCACGACGCTGCATAACGCCCTGCTGGACCAAGTGTTCAAAAGTGACCTGACTGCAGTGAGGCCCGTCTTATTCTTTTTCAGGTAGGTACACTGCTGGGTTGTCAAAATTGCAGGGTGGGGATAACCAACCGGTTGTTGTTTAGTGTGTGTGGCACCAAGCACTTCAATGGCGTTGCGCGCATGACTTCGGCTGTGCGCACAGACGCGCAGTTTCAACTATGGGAAAAGCTCAAGTACGAAGGATTTTTCCACATCGAGTGGCTGCTCGTCAAAGATGTTCCCAACTACGTCCTCACAGGCGTCAAGATGAACAACACGCCCACGAAAAAGTCCATCACGTCCTGTCGTGACTGTGAAGAAGTGCTGTTTGAGGAGGTCGGGTGGTTTCGTGAAGAAACCAAGGCTGGGGGTTGGGAACGGGGCTGACGAATCTTTCTGTGTCGCGGCTCGTGTTGCTACTAGGCCAACGAGTTTCTGTCCATTTTTACCGAGTTTGATAGCCGCACAAGCGCTTGGGATGATTTTGACTACTATGACCAGCATCAAGAGCAGATCGAGCTCAAGCGGGGGCAGACGTTACCGGAAGGAGCTGACAAGGACGACCTGGAATCGTACCTTGTTCCTCTTCAACAGGACGAATAGACAACCGGTATCCCAAACAAGCATCACAATCCTGTCCCTGTACTTCACTTGGTTGCGAATATGTCTGATAGGCTTCCGTTGATGTCTTTCTCATCAGCGATGTCGGTGACCGGCATTCGTATCCGGTTCATACCGTTCGTCAGCTTGAACACTTGGTTGAGTAGCATATCTTGTCTACGAGTAGCTTCCTCCAGCAGTGAAGCCACCTCGGCGATCATAGTCGACATGCCTGGACTGACGCCTGACCCTCCCAGGACGCTTGAATTGCGACGCACGTTACTATTGATTCGAACGGAGGTCGGAGCACGGATGTGCGCTGTAAACCGCTCCGAAGAACGTTGCTCCAGAGGCAGGCGCTTGGCTGATGAGTGGCGAGTCGGCGACGGAGCCATCAAAGGCTCTAGTGTGTTATCATTCACAGGGGTGACAACGTGCGGTTTGCCTGGAGTAAACAATCGCTGCTCTGCCTTGGCTGGAGCGAGCGCCGCCGGCGACTTTTGCTTGTGCTTTTCGCTACCGGGCTCAGGATTCCCAGCTGCGGCACGGCCTTGTGCGATCTGTGCCATCTTGCTTTGCATGGCCGGAAAGAGCGCCAGCGCTTCCAAGAATCGAGCACGAGACAGCATTCGGAGTTCACAGAAGCAAAGCGTCCGCACGGTGGCTGTCCGACGATTATCTGGGCTCAAGATGGCCATTTCGCCAAAGTATTGGTTCTCGCCGAGAATGCCAATGCGAGTATTCTTCTTCACTACCTCGACAGCACCACGGAAGATGAAGAACATTTCGTGGCCAATTTCGCCTTCGATGATGGCGTCCTCGAGTGGTGCGAAGTGAATCACACGCATGTTCAACGCCAGCTCCATGAGAAAATTGGGCTCGCTTCCTGTGAAAAAAGGGAACTTGCGCAGGAATTGGTCGTTAATGCTCAGCGCAATCTTCGAGCGCAGCTTGGACGACAAGTCATTCAGGATCTGCTGTTCCGAGTTCAGCTTGCTTTCCCGAGATTGCCGCGTGTTGTGGTAGAACTCGCGGATCTCCATCCGAAGCTTCACTGGTAACTCACGTGCGCTCATGTACTCGTTCACTTCGTCAAGCTTTTGACGGAACTGGGTTTCCTGGATCGTCAAACTTGACACAAGCTCCACAATCTAGGCGGCGCGACAGAAGGTGCAACAACGAAACTGGATGAGAGCGAACCGGTGCAGAAGAACGACACTAGTGCACTTACATTTGTAATCCCATAAGCGAAGATGCCGCCACCGACGATCATTGCAAATACACAGAACAACCGCTCGTTGGCACTTTGCGCAGCGATATCTCCGTAGCCAATCGTAGAACTGCATGCAGAATACCAGCAGCATCACGTCAGAACCATCATAAGAAATACACGATGGAACTCCGAGCTTCATACAGTGTCTGGACGGCGACATAGAGTGCAGCAACGTAGCGGTCCCACTTGTTAGCGTACGGCTCTTCCAGTCTCTGGACTCGAATCCAGCTATGCTCAATGTTTGATTCACCGATGGCGTGAAAAATGCAGCTGAACCAGTGGTTGATGAATATCACCATGAGGCAGTATTTCAGGAGGGAACTGAGGGTAGAGCGAATGAAAACTGCGTTTTGGATACGCCGCAGGATACGGGAAAGGCGCAGCAGTCTCAGCAACCGGACAAGTCTCAGCAGCTTGACGGATTTACGCAAATGCGCGCTGTAATTGCCGTCCTCCGTGAAAATGTAGTCGTACGGCAGTGCTGCAATCAAGTCGACCACAAACCACGTGCGCAGGTATCTTTCCGCTACCAATCGACGGTTGTAGCGAATTGAACCATCCTTCTCAACGGCAGTATTGAACGTTAAGGCCTATCAGAACAACAACAACAAACATACAATAATGTTGAATCCAATCCGCTGTCCATCCCATGCACGAGTATCACCAATGCGTACGATGTCGATGAGAAAGAATGCATCCAGAACGGTCTCAAACGGATTGTCATTGGTCTCTACATCGAATGATGCCTTGAACTATAAAGTAAAAACAACAAACAAAAGATTATCAGCTTGGTGATGTCAAGTTTCCCGCTATCTACAAGGTTTCCACTGGAGTACAGTAAGCACTTCACTTCACCCACCGGTAAGACGATCGCATTGTAAAAGATAAAAGTGATACTCGTGAGATCCCACAACAGGCGGAATCGCCCAAGAGGGTTGATCATTCGGGTGGTCGGGTGTTGGAGATCTTCTTTGCCCCGAACGGTTCGTGCCGTATGCAGTAGCCCGATCTGTCCTCGAGAAGGAGCAGTGCGTATCGTGATACCTGCACCTTTACGTAATTCTTCTCGACGGGCCGATTCATCGTTCGCAATTTTGTCTTTGGCCGACCGTGACCGAGTGAGTGACGGCGTCTTTTGATTTGACTCAGAACCCGAAGCCTTGTTGTCTTCCTCGCCCGTCTCCTGGCCCTCTTCCTCCTCCTCGGGGTACACCTCATCCATTCCGTCTTCTGTCACGTAGATGCTGTCGTCCACCATCATTGTGGCGCTCACTTTTTGGTAGTTTTCGTACTCTTCTCCAGGCGAAAGGGTCATTCCAATGCCGCGCTTTTTGCTGGGGCTTGCCGCTTCTTGCGCTCCGGCAACAACGGCATCTATCGGTACTCCGGCAGCAACCAACGTGCTGCTGATTTGCTGAGCGAACTGCGTTCGGCGACGCAATCGTGAATAATAGAAAGCATCGAGATCTAAATCCTACAGCAACAACTAGCATTAGTCCCGCAGCTTGACAACACCTTATAAGTATAGTAGTTCCCTACCACTTCCGCCGGTGCTGGTTTGGCGGCGTCCAGCATATGCAGCAGGTGGGCGGAGCTTTTTCGTGCTAATAACTGCACGATACACAAGACGTCAGGACGATAGCGTTCTCACGAACCTAACAGCAGCTCACCTTGGCTTGGTCGTACGAAGTCCGCTTGGTGGAGCTGCGGTCTTCCGAGGTTTTGCGAGGCAAAGCCTGCTCGTCGATCAGAACAGCCTTGGAATCCGTCATGCTGCCTGCCCTCCCCGTACAAAGCTGCCTTGGCGAGCTTTTAGCGGGACGTCCCTCGTTGTGACGGTGTCGTCGGTGCGTATCCGGCAGCTGCCTTGAAAATAAATCCCAAAACCCCCGTGCCAAACGCGGAAAGCAAAACGACCTTCGGCATCGGACGAAGGTCAACAGCCAGCCAGACACACCACCATACTACTACGTAGTATCGAGCAGAGAAGCTCGCTCTATAGATCCAGACAAGCTCGCTGTCAACTCGAATGCTTCATTGGCAGGTATCGATACGTTGATTTTGGTTGGGGACGCCAGCTCCTCTAAGCGTAGTACTGCAGGGTCGTCTTCTTCTTGGCGGAAACAACGGAGATGCCCTCCATGAAGTCCTCGTGCTTGATCACGCTGCTGTCGCGACGCAGTGCCAGCATCCCAGCCTCGACACAGACCTACAAGGATTGGTTAGGCTCTTAACTCGCTGCAATTAGGAACCAATCAGCAACAAACACCTACCGCCTTGAGCTGGGCGCCGTTGAAGTCGTCGGTGGAGCGCGCCAGCTCGTCGAAGTTGGTGTCTACCGTTCAGTCCACAGACAAAGGATCATCAGTCCCAAGATACGACGCCGCTCGGCAGGTTCGCGCCCCTCTTACCTTCTGTGTCCACGTTCATTTTACGCGAGTGGATCTGCAGGATACGGGCGCGCGCCTCCTCTGTCGGGTGCGGCAGTTCAATCTGCAAGTAAAATACTCTCTAGTCAGCATATCTGCTGCGTCGCGGTGGTCATTTTCTTTTGCAAACCTTGCGATCCAGACGTCCAGAACGAAGCAGGGCCGGGTCCAGCACATCAGGACGGTTCGTGGCGGCAATCACCTTGATCTTCGTGTTGCTCGTGAAGCCATCCAGCTGGTTCAGCAGCTCCAGCATCGTCCGCTGCACCTCGCGGTCTCCCGACTGCTCGCCACCGAATCGCTTGGTTCCAATGGCGTCCAGCTACACACACAAAGCAGTCAGCTACCACGCCACACTGGCCACACACAGCAGCAGCTCCCACCTCGTCAATGAAGATAATGGCGCCACCACGGTCCTCGTCCTTGCACTTCTCTTTGGCCAGCTCGAAGGCGTCGCGCACGAGCTTGGCGCCATCTCCGATGAACATCTGCACGAGCTGCGGGGCTGCCAGCTTGAGGAAGATGGCGTCCGTCTGCTTGGCGCAGGCTCGAGCCAGCAGCGTCTTGCCAGTACCGGGAGGGCCGTGCAGCAGCACGCCCTTGGGGGGCTGGATGCCAATGGCCTCGAAGCGCTCCTTGTGCGTCATGGGCAGCACCACGGCCTCCACGAGCTCCTGGATCTGCTTGTCCAGGCCGCCAATGTCGCTGTACTCCTCCGTGGGCTTCTCGTCCACCTCCATGGCCTTGACGCGCGAGTCGTACTCACTAGGAAGCTTCTCCAGGATCAGGTAGCTGTCCTTGTTGACGCCCACCAAGTCGTTCGGGATGAGCGTCGAGGAGTCCACAAGCCCCGGGATGGGCAGAAAGATGGTCTGACGCGTGCTCGTCTTGATGACGGCGCTCTTGCCTCGGCGCTGCGCGTCCACGTCGGTGGCGGCGCCGTCCTGCTCGTCCTCGTCGTCCTCCAGCTCCAGCACTTCCACCACGTTGGCCACCAGGTACGGTAGCTGCTTGTTGAGCTTGACCTTCTCGTTGTTCTCCTTGATGCGCTCGCGCTGCGAGTTGCTCTCGTGGTTGATGCGCTGGATGTCGCTGCGCATGATGCGGATGTCGTTGTCCAGAAGGCGGATGCGCTGGCGCAGCTCCTCGTTGGACATGAGCAGGATCTCCGGGTCCAGACCCTCCTCCGCGCCCCAGATCTCCGACGATTCCAGCTCGCTCATACTAACTGTCCTTCTTGATGTCTTCTTCACTACTGAAATCCTCCCCCTAAAGATACCGCGCTGCTAGTGGCTGAAATTATCTACTTCAAGTATGACGCATTTTAATTGGAGGAAAAAATGGAAATGTGGTTATGCGTCCAAGTTAAGCTTACTCAAATCGACCCGACCACTTAATGACGCAGGCGACGCTCACGAGCTCGACCCCATCGTCGGCTGCCGGAATGCTGCTCTTTTCTTTGCTCTTCTTGGCCTTTGCGGCGACTTTGTATTCCGGCGCGCACGACACGATCGAGATCTCCTTCGAGTCGGGGTCCTGCGATATCCGGATCTCTGCGTCCGGGTTGAACGGGCGCAAGTACCGCAGCAACTTCGACTTGAGCAGCTGAATGGGGCCCGTCTCCACGTCACGAGCGCCGTATTTGGCGAAGACCTTGCTGGAGGTCACCTTGCCGTTGACTACGGCGGAGCGGACCTTGTAGTGCACCGAGTCCAGGCGCGACATGTAGTCGGCGATGTTTTCCTGGCGAGCGGAGAAGAGAAGCAAGGCAAGGTCAGCCACTCGAAGCAAAGCATGAAGAGTGCTCGCGACATACCTCGATCCACAAGCGGTGCCAGTATTTGCCACGGTAGTTTTCGTCCAGCTGTCTCAACTTGAGTGCAATGACCTCCACAATGTGCTGGTGCTCGAAAGGCAGGAACGGGATGACCTGCAAGAACTAATGTTTAGCAAGAGCCAAATCTTTCGCCAGAGGCGATTTCCGTACCTGATCGATCATTTTGCCAAAGTCCAGACGCTTCCACTGAGCGTCCAGGGCCGACTTCACAACCCTCTCGAGCTGCACGGTTGGTATCTCTTCCCGAGTTTCGTACTGGATCATGACCTGCTCCATTTCTCCAACGCCAATGTCTGACACCAGTACGAAAATGACCTGCACAGGCACGGACTTTGAGTACGCATAGACAAAATCAAGCATTTTTCGCGTTCATCTGGTTCGGCAGGTGACGTACGTTGGCGGTGTCGATATTCTGGGTGACGCCATGTTTGTAGTACGAGAACTGTGAACTCTCGCTCATGGCTTCCATGAGAACTGTTCAACGTGACGAGGAAACATTCAGTAATAGCACCGATACAAGTCCACATCGAAAGCGAGCCCGTACCGTCAAGAGTGTGCGGAATCACCTTCTGCACTTCATCGATCACAACGACAGCTTTTCCCGAGCAATAGTGCAAGTGCTCTGCTAGTCTGCACCAGCGTAAATGTCAGCACAGCATCATATATCAGAAAATGCGAGCTGCTCAAATGCTTACCTCGTCTTGATCTGCGTGTGGTACTCCGTGATGGGGTTGGTGAAGTTGTCGCTAAAGTCCTCGCCACTGTCACCATCAATAGGTTAGTCACCCTTAGCCGGAATATCCGGCTACGCTGTGCGCACAACGCACCGGAAGACTAGCAGTCCCGACGGCACTCGTTTCTCGCTGCTAGTCAGCTTCTTCTTGCGCTTGAACAGCGCCTCTGCGATCAAGTTGGACGTCTCCGTCTTGCCTGTCCCCGTGGGGCCCGTGATCGCCAACACTAGCGGTGCGCGGTCCTTCGTAGACGTCCGCCTAACAAACACAACAGCTCGCAGTTAACTAACAGCTCTAAGCCCAATGCATCCTCTGGCAGAGGCACCTACGAGAACTCCCAGGCCTCAATGGCCCCCACTACCGCCTCCACAGCTCGCCCCTGGCCTTTGAGGTTCTGCTGCAAGTGGTTGCGCACCGCCTGTGATGGTTTGTCCACGTACGAGCATTGGTCTGCTTGTTAACACAGCAAATAGTGAGCAAACCGCTGCGTAACAACTATTTAACGTGGATACATTTTGACGTACAGCCGAGCCCCGAGTGGTACATGGCCGCCTCCCAATAGTCCTCCCACCGGATCTTCAGCGCGCAGACACTCGGTACAAAGCACGCGGCAACGAGCGCCAACAGCAGCAGCATACGCCGCGCACGCGGCCAGCCAGCGGAAGGCTCGGGCATCTCAATACAAAAGTATTGACCTTTTCTTCCAGGTTTCGCGAAGTAACCGCCATTTTGAAACTCTTAACCGTGCGTAAATGTCTGCATATATATGATGTGGTGTACATCACTGAAGCCATTTCCGAAGTTGAAGTGCCAAAGATGCCGCCTTCGCGCCACGCCTTCCGCGCACAGCTCGTGATGGAGGACGCTGCCGGCAGATGGATGGGACTAAAGCATTCTAAGAGGCACGGGGAGCTTGTTCTAGACGCTGCCGAACAGAGCGCACAGCTCGTGTACCCGCGCGTGGGCGGGTTCTTCAGGCGCAAGTATCAACAACCCCTCAAGTGCGTCCTGGGACGGAAACTACTGCGCGTGTACTCAAGCAACGGGAAGACGAACTTTACGTGAGGCCCCGGCAGAGGTAGTGATATAATAACGAGAGAAAAGAGGTATATAACGGAGCTGTCCTTGGGTATCGTCAGGTGTCGACTGCTGTCGGAAGAGGACGCGACCAAGTGCTCGGAGACTTTGAGCAGCTTCGGAGGTAGAAGTGAAACACTAAATAGTGAGGTATTGATAGTTGTAAGGGGGTTCCCTGATCGCTAGAGGTGCTGCTACTGTGCCTGGCAGTGGAGGTGATTGGCGTCGGGGAGTCGATGCTGTCCACTGCGGAGTCTCGTCGCGGCTCGGCACTACAAAGCGCCGCTGTATTGGCTGGTACGTGTCTTGGGATGGATTGGTGTCGCCAGTGTGGATCTGAGTGTTCTTCATACGACGACGAGCAGGCAGTGAAGCTGCACTGGAAGCTATTCGAGAGGCGTCGCCGAGTTCAATGGGAGCGGATATTCGCGACTACGAGGAATCGGACCAGCTTCAGGACGACATGGAAACAATTGTGCGGGCGATGTTCAGCGCGGACGCTTGACCGATCGTCGAATTGAATGGGGAAGGCGATGGAAAGCTGGTGGTTAATCGATCCCTCTTCATTCATACGCCAAACCGGTCCCTTGGAGCCATGGGTGGCAACGCCAGCACCCAGGGTGCTGACGTTCAGGCTGTTCTTGATGCACTTACTTCGTACTACATAGCAGACGACTTGTTTTCAGCAGCTTTACCCGATGAGAGGATCGCTACCGTACGCGTCGTACATGCCGAGAATAAAAACACTTGCAAGCTGGGAGATGACCACGCTGGCGAGGCCGTAGCGGTAGGCCCAGAACAAGCGGCGTGAGGAGAGCCCGTCAAGCTCGTTTACCCACGTCGACACAGTCGAGAGCGATCCAAGGAACCCCACCATGACGCCTCCTTGGCCATACATGACGAACTGTCGGTAAGCGGATGCGCCATCCTGGTACACGACACTGCCGACGATTTCCATAGCGCAGCTCAGACACGACGCGGCCACGTTCGGCACAAACGTGTAGATCGGGAACCGTTTGCAGCTGGGCTTACTGTTGGAGAGCGACAAGTACCAGCGCAGCAACGCGCCAAACGGCCCGAAGCAGAGCGCCAGCAGTCTCGAGCTGGGGTAGTTGTCGAACCCGCAGAACGCTAGCACCCAGAAAACCCCCGTCAGAACGAGAGCCGTCCCGACCCAGACCACGTTGCGGTGGTGAACTGGGTGCTGCTCGTGCTCCACCTGAGTCACTTCGGCCATCAGCTCGGTACACGCTTCGCGGGCCACCGCCAGCGACTCCTCTGTGGCGCGAACTCGCCGTGCCACCAGCGGTCCGAACGTGTGCATCTTGATCTCTCGGAAGTGGTTGATGTTCCTCTCGAGGTCCAGATTGAGCTGGCCGAGGTTCACCGGCGGCTTGCGGAACGGGTACTCTTGCAGCGTGAAGTAGTGCACGAGGCCCTCAGCCACGTGGAAACCGAGGCGGAGACTCACCATGGCGCTGGCCACTTGCACGCACAGCATCAGGATGGCGTTGAGCCAGCGGCCGCGCACGAACATGAGCGCGGCGCCGAGGTCCCAACTCGCGAACGTGGTGCAGCAGCCGCAGAAGCCCGTGGTGACGCCAGTGAGCAGCACGTCGTACTTGCCACGCAATACGGCCTTGATGCGGGTGGCCAGCCCCATGACGAAGCAGCCCAGCACGTTGGGCAGGAAGAAGCCGAAGCCCAGCAGCTCCAGCAGCTCCGTCTGGCTCGTGTAGAGCACGTCGGCGAACTCGGTGAGCAGCACGCGCACGCCCACGCCCAAGTAGGCGCCGATGACGACGCTCATGACCACAGGGACGTACTTGTTCAGCGTCTTGCTGTTTGCCGGGGCCGAGGCCGGGGATGGGGCGGCCGAGCGGTCGCTGTAGACCCCATCGGAGACCACAACCTGGTCCATGGACATGTCGCCGCCGTCCCCAGTGGACGACGTACTGCTGCCCGATAGCTGCGGGGGCACGGGCGTGTTCAGCGCCGCGAAGTCCTCGGAGATGGTCTGCATCGCTTCGAGGTGCTGCTCTCGTCCAGGACCGCGGCGGCAAACGCCAAATGGAAGAGAGCATACAAAGCGGCAGTCAAGGGGGCTCGCTAATCGTGTTCCATCCACTCCCTGCGACACGTCGAGCGCTCGAATCGCTTCATTGCCGCGTGACGACTGCATGTAAATGGAGTGCAGTCTGGCTGTGCTGTGGCCG
>KV734376.1:11532-25727 GCA_000500225.2 Phytophthora pinifolia
TGCCGCATCGGCCAGCTATCCATAGCGCCGTAGTTCTGATGCCGTGCATGAGAAATAACCGCATCAATCAATCCGATCCTGTTGCAGCGCCTTCCCATGCACCTCCAAACCGGTTGGTGCGGGTCGTCCAACTTCTATTATATATTATATTTCTCGGGCCATTCCACCTTCCTCCGCTCTGAACCAATGCGACGAGCCAATGCCGCGTCCTCGTTCACAGACGCTGATGGCCGCATCATACTAACCCCCACGCGGCCGCAGGACGTGGCCAGCGCATACGGCCAGGTGGCCACGCCGTCCTTCGGCGCGCACAGCTCCTTCCGACGAGACCAGTCGATGCGCGGCGCGCTCTCGGCAACCACCAAGACACAACGGCCAAGCCATAAGCTCTCTCTAAGGGCGCTAACCGCACTGCGCACGGCGGCCGAGGTGTTGTTCGCGCTGTGCCTCATGCTGGCCGTGGGTGTGCGAGCCAACCTCGTGTCGCTCTATTATTTATTGGTCTTCTGCTACGGCGTGGTGCAGTCGTTCCAGTCGCGGGCCGTGACGCTGCTGACACTGGCCGTGGCGCTGGCCGCGTGCGTTTGTCATGGGGTGATCGGGGCCGTCCACGCAGACGACGACAGCTACCTCGGGGCCGACGTGGCCAGGCTGTTCGGCTTTCGGCCCATGAACAACTCGACGCAGTACTTGCAGGGCGTGGGCGTGGACGTGCTGGTGTTCGTGTGCAGTGCCGTCCACTACTGGTACGTGCTGCGGAGACTGGCCGCGCGCTCCAAGGAGCAGCAGGAGGAGGAGCAGCACTTCGACCTGTTCGAGATGGGCGAGCAGCTCATGAACGGCCGAGATCCCAAGCGAGACCGACGGAGGTCCATGCTCCGCGCGGTAGAGCTGCTGAGCGCCCTGCTGCTCTTCATCACGTCAGTGTCCGTGCCGGCCTTCGCCACGGGTGCGCTGTACCTCGTGTTCCTCCAGCGGCTGATCAGCTACACGGTCTTCGTGCGCCGCATGACGGTGCAGGAGCTCCTTTCGCGCAAGTCGGGCGTCAAGTTCTCGAGCTACTTCCTCGGCCCGGGAGTCACGAACGTGCTGCTCGCACTGAGTCTGGCCATCATCGTTGCTTGGTACACCTTCCAGCTGGACCAACTCACCGACAACGACACGGTGAAGACCGTCGCGAAATACGCCGGCTTCGCCAACTTCCGCGGCGGCGGAGTGCGATGGCAGTACTATTTCTTCGCTGGTTTCCTGTTCTTGCTCTTTGTGAGCTGTGCCAAGCTGCACAACCTGCACACGGAGGCCAAGGAGTCTGGAGCTGGAGGCCGCGCCAGTTTGGCGTCCGCACCGCCAGCAGTGGATTTGGGCGCCATGGATGCCGGCGTGGCGCGGTCGCTGCTCGACCAGCGCAGTCGAGCGCAAACCGCGGATATCAAAGACCTGCTAAACAAGCAGTCCATTGTGGTGCGCGCTTTCGCCCGCGACGGAGGCCTCTTACTGGGAAGTGCAGCGGCCATCGTGTGGTGTGTTTCGTACCCGTCCTACCTGTCCGCCCCCTTCCTGGCGCTAGCATTCGTGACGATCGCGCTGTTCGGGCTGCTGTCGTCGTCGATCTTCATGTGGCTGCTGATCATTTACGGCACGTTATTGGCGATGGCCGAGTACACGAGCAACCTCACCATCGACTTCCTGCCCGATGACTACTCAAAGTTCGGCTTGCGGGTCTTCGACTACCCGTTTCTCGACATTGGCGCACACACGCTGTGCTTCGCCTTCATGCTCATCTCGATCCGGACGCAGTGGCGGTACCAAGACGTCCTCCGCGAAGCTCGGAAGCGGCGCAACACAGCGAAAGGCTCCGACCCGGAAGATGATGATCCAACCGGACAGGGCGATAGAGCAAGCTTCGCCAACTTCGTCCGGCTAGCGAAAATGCGAAGTGTAAGTGCAAATCTGTCGGCATTGACGAGAGCGTACGGGTTCTAACGCGTTGTGTACATTTCTCTACCGAAGGAAATTCAACAAGGATGGCAATCGGCCGCGCGCCTGTGGATTGTTGATGCCAAGCGTGTCATCTTCAGTCACTTGGACGCACTCGTCTTGGCCACCATTCTGAGTGCGTAGATGAAGGCTTGAAACTGTTGTGGGTGGTTTATGCTAACCGTGTGAATGTCGTGCGCTTGGTGTAGTTGTTGCACTGAGTACCCATGTTTCGTTCCTCCAGATCGGATACCTGGCGCTAGCTGCTCTGCTCATGCTGTTCTTCGAGAAACGCCGACGCTTCTGGCGCGTGTTGCTGCTGTACGCGCTTGGAGCGTGCTTTGCTGTCTTCATTCGTAACATCGACTGTACGGAGAGTTCCGAGATGGAGCTCATTGGGCTGCAGTGCTACCACCCGGGGCTGTACACATGGGGATCTCTGTGGCCGACGTTATTCAGCGCGCAGCTCCTGATCATCTTCCAGTTAGTATTTCAGCTCGTGATCTACGTGGCCAACAGCGATGCGATCGAGGAGCAACTGCGGACGAAAGAGCACGTTCGGCAGAACCCCATCTTCTTCGTTTCCCGCCTGGCCGTTGAGATCGACAACTGGTTCCGAATCTGCGGTGTCCTGCTCTGCTACACTGCGTTCATCGTTGTGGCCATCCAGTTCGAGAGTGGGCCGACCACCTTGAGCACGAATGCCATCGGAGGAGTCCAGCTGGCCATGTTCTTGATCATTCTCGGGAATCATTTGGGCGGCTTTCAATCGGCCGCACGGACGTCACTGCGACTCAAGCTGCTGTGGTCTCTGGCGTTGCTGGTCGAAGTCGTGATCTTGGTGGCCAGATACGTGTACCAGTTCGAGGAGGTGTCGACGTACTTGGAAGAGCACTTGTTCACGTCCTCGTACATCTCGGCGCAAGACTTGGGCCTCGCGTATCACGCGTCCAACAGCGGCATCTCGGACGTGTTCGTGTACTTGTTGCCGACGGCTGTGATGATGGGGCTGTGCTTCTGGCAGCTTGCATCGATGATGAAGGACGTGACACCCTACGATTTCTTCAGCGCTGGCCGAAGTCGAGCGGCCGACTGCATTCGTTTCTTCATGGAAACGGTGCAGCATCTGCTCATCTCGTTCAGCGCGACGACGCTGGTGATCGTGACGATGTGGGTGGCGCTGGACCAGATCAGCTTCGTCGGTTGGCTTTACATCGTTGTGCTGGTCGCGGGCCGGGCCTTGAGTGACTCGTGGAAGCAGCTGTGGTTCCCTCTTTTCTGGCTGGCCTCGCTGTCGATGCTCTTGAAGTACCTGATCCAGTTGAGCTCTTTGGACACGCAGCAAACGAGCGACCTCTTCAAGCCTGGCGACGACAGCGACTGGGTCGGCACGATCCGCCTGGACGAACGCTACGAAGACAGTGTGGGCAAGGCCGTGCTGTGGGATCTGCTGTCCGGAGAGTTCTTGATCATCTTGATGTGTACGCTCCAGCGGGTGGCCCAATACTTCGACTCGTCGTCGTCGGCCCGCCGTCAAGCAGAACTTGAGGAGATGACTGCGCGCTTTGAAGAGCAGTACGCGCTGTATGCGGCAAACAACACGGATTCGTATCACCCGACGTCCTCGTGTGAAGTTGACGACGACGCAGACGACCTGAAAGACCGAGCCCGAGCATTCACGTACGAAGACGACGAGAACCCCCTCCGTTCAAGGAAGAGACGAGCGCGTTCCGAGTCGGAGCCCACCAGCAAACGCGGCGACAAGTCGTCGATGTCTTCGATTTCCTCTGCGGACAAGGACTTCTTCTCCTGCCTCCGCAGCTTTGGCACCACGTACGCGAGCAAGGCGTCGGTGAACGTGGTGATGCTTTTGCTGACAGTCTCGTGCTTCGTGCACCAAGACATCATCGCCATGATTTACCTTTTGATCGTGTACAGCATGATGTACGCGCATCCTTCGACTGTGTGCAGACGCTGGTGGGCGTTGGCGTGGCTTCTCTCGTTGGTGATCATACTGGAGTACTCAGTGATCTTGTGGCTGCCTCCGTTTCTAGACGTCAGCATGGAAGAGACGTTCCCGTGGCGGGCGATCTCAGACACGTACGAGAAGTGGCTAGTGCTGAACAACCAGCACAAGTGGGGATTGATGGCCGACTTCGTGGCCTTGCTGAGTGTCTACCTCCTGCCGGACTCGAACAAAGTCACCGAGGATGAAGAGGTGATCACCGTAGTGGACGAGTCCTCGTTGACTCTTAAGACGGGCCACAGCAGCGAAGAGAGTGCGGAAGATACAACGAGAACTCCGTTCGCTGTGTCGGCAGAGGAGGTCACGTACGTCTTGCTGATGAGGAAGTACTTCTGGTACTACTTGGAGTTCGCGTTTCTCGCGAACTGGTTGCCGCTGCTGCTGCTCTTGGTCTTCGTGTTTGGAGCCAAGCAAGGCGGCGCAGTCTCCATCGCGTACTTGCTAGGAGCGCTCGTGATGCTGTATCGACTGGACGAAGCTCGAGATCCTTCCAACCCGTGGATCCAGTACCTTCGGAAGTGGAACTGGGGCCACTTGTTCGTCATCACGCTTATTAACGCGCCCTACGTCTACAGTGCGCTGAGCAATTGCCTCCTTGGAGCCAAGTCAGACGGCGACAATAGCTGCATGTCGGTCGCGAACTTTCTTGGCGTGGAGGCCAACAAAGTTCCGTACGGGTTGATCGCCCTGTTCGTATTGATTTCGATTCAGTGCGAGATCCTCCTTGCGCCAACGTACCAAACCGTGTTGGTCATCTTAATCAGCGAGCAGAGCCGTGCCTCTTCTCGCCGTGAGGAGGTTGTACGCGACTTCTATCGACGACGAACGGAGCAGTGGTACGCGATGAAGAAAGACAAGAACGCAGCGATTCAGCGCCTCAAGATCATCGTTTCCAAGCTCGTTCAGAAAGTCGAAGAGCTCATGGATATCGCCATGGGCTTGCACCACAACTTGCCCCCCATGGCGCCGTCGAAACCCCTGGCCGTTGAACGTACACAAAACTCGGCCACGATTTCGTGGGAGAAGCCGACAGGCAGCCACCACAAGATCCGCTACTACCGCATCTCGAGACAGCAGTTCCCGTCCTTGACGCTTCTCGGGGACTTTGGCGACATCGTCGAGATCACGGGAGACCGGTGCGAGGCCACGATCGAAGGCCTTCGTCCTGGAACGAGCTACCAGTTCAAGGTTTGTGCCGTCTCTCGGATGGGAGAAGGCCCGTTTAGTGCGGCCAGCAACCCGATCGCGACGTACGCTTTGAACCTGGACGGCACGACGACGGCCGGGTGGATGAAGTACCGCCGGGAGAAGCTCCCTGCGCCTCGCTTTGGCTTCTTGGTCTCATGGATGAAGGCCAAGTTTCTGCACCGCTACGTGGTGATCGACTCGAGCCACTTGGTGTTCTACCAAGATGAAGAACGAGCGCTCAAGCACCGCAGCCGCAAGCACAGAAAGCGGCTCAAGACTTCGTTCAAGTGGCGCGATGTAATTTCGCTCAAGCTTAGCGACGCCAAGGTGCAGTACGATGACGTGTCGCCGTCCCTTTACTGCTTTGAGGTCGTCGTGCGTCACACCGGCAGTCGGGGAGATGTCAAATACGTGTTCCAGTCGGAGCTTTCGAAGGAGTTCAACATGTTCCTCTCCGCGTTGGCCTTCGCCGTTCCCCGCGAAGCTCTGGACGAGAGCATCGTCGTGTGCTTAAAGGAACGCCACTTGCCCAACCCGCTGGATGTGGCGCCGCCATCCCGCGCTGGCGATGACGACCCGAACTACGATGAGAATAAAAGCGAATGGAGCAGCGTGACGGGAGATGACAGCACGCTGGGCGACCCGGAAGACGAGGAGTTTGACGACAAGAGCGAGTTCACGTGGCGGACGCCGTTGTACCGCATGCTGTACAACTTCCAGCACGCCGGCTTCAAACTAGAGACTGCGGAGTACGAGGAAGACGATCTGAACGAGCCTTCACTTGCGGAGATCGGCCAGCTCGTCATCAACTGCGTGCGGAGCCAGAGCGCTAGTATCTCTTGTCTGGCGCTCATCATCTGCTTCACTGTACAGGCGGATCTGCTGAACATGGTGTACGTGCTCGCTGCCTTCTGCTTCTTGATCGTCGAGAACCCTCGGCCGTCTCCGGTCGTCTGGACCTACTTGCTGGCATATGTACGTCTCGCTTGGATGCTTCATGGCGACGATAACGGACTGACTGGTTGTGTTTGGACAGACTTGCTGCATCATCGCGTTGCGCTACGTGTTCCAGCTGTCGATCTTCTGCACTGGGATGACCACCGTGGGGGGCTACTTCTATCCGAGCTTCGAGCCTTACTGCACGACCGCCACGGCCGCTGCGACTAACGCCAAGGCCATCCAGCCAATGGTGCTGTTTGGACTGTACAAGTTCGACGGCATTGCTATCGACGGCGTCACGTCCGTGTACGATGGGCTGCAGTGGGACTTCTACGTCATGCTCTTCTTGTTGTGGCACCAGCGAGAGCTTCGACTTCAAGGCTTCTGGGTCGAAACGCACGATGGTGACGCTGTGAACGTCCAAGCCTCGTCACGGTACAAGTCCGAGGTGATGCGCGGACTGCGGACGTCCTTCTCCTCGTCGCACGACTCCATCGACGACGCCTTCTTGTACGATGGTCCGGCCAGTGACAAGAAAATGGAGCGGATGAAGAGCTCCCGCTCCCTGATTCGGGCCGCGCCGTCACTGACGTCGCAACGCAGTAGTCGACAGCTACCGATTGTGGAGCGGGCCGGGACGAACGCCAGTGTCGTGAGCGTCGACAACGCGGAGATCTGCAATGAGGTGGCCGCTCAAGTGCTGCGGGAGCTACAAGAGCAAGAAAAGCTGGAGGCAGAGAAGAAGGCAGCCCCCAACTCCGAGAGCAAGCTGGCCCGTGCATCGTCGTCAAGGCGATCGGTTGATTTCGTTGATGCCGTCGACGTGGCGCCTGGTTCGCCGAGCGCAGGAGGGGACATCGTTGTCTCGAAACAGGTCGACATGGACGCGGACGAGTCCGAGATCGGGTTCCACGCGCGGGCCAAAGAGTCGTGGCTCGAGAAGAAGTTCCCCAAGGTCCACGCGTACTTCCAGTCGGTCATTTGCAAGCCACCGGCTCAATGGGACAAGGACATCCAGGTGGCGATCACGGGTGAGAAGCCTGGCCGTGACTTCTACACGGCGTCGCTGTCCGTGCTGCTCTTCTCGTCGATCTACGCCGTCATTTTCTACAAGGAACTGGGCGAAGCCGATTCAAGCAGCAAGTCGGTCGCGGACGCCAACAGCCGAGTGTCTTCGTCGTCGCTGCTTTCCGGCTACCTGGTGCTGCTGGTGCTGATCGAGCTGATCTTCATCATCTGGGACCGCGTGGCGTTTGTTTGCTCGTCGCTGCAGTCCAAGGTGGTTCTCCAGTACTCGTACACGTTCGTGCTCCACATGACCGTGTGGTACTTCCTACCGAGCAACTCCAACATCTACTTCCAGCAACGGTCGGCGCTCGTGGCCTTCTACCTGTTCCAGTGCGTGTACCTCTGGCTCGGCGCTCTACAGATACGCTACGGGTATCCGGCCTACCTTGGCAGTCGCTACAACTACAGCGAGGAGACCAAGGTGACGGCAGTGAGCGAGATGCTGTTCGGTCTCATGATGCAGGCGCCCTTTCTGTTCGAGATGCGGGCGCTGCTGGACTACATGTGCACCAAGACGTCGCTGAGCTGGCAGCACTGGGTGCTGCTGGAAGACACAGCGGCGCATCTGTTCGGCGTGAAAGGAGAGATGAAAGAACGAGCAGAGCAGGCCGAGATCCTCCAAGGCAAGAAGCGGCAGCCCTTGAAGACGAAGCTGACGTCGGCCGGCGTCATGCTGCTGTTCCTTCTCGTCTGTCTCGTTGGTCCGCTGGCCATGTTCAGCTCCATCAACCCGAGCACCACGGCCAACGAGGTGACGCTGACGACCGTCACGTTCGGCATTGAGGACGGGCAGGACACGGTGAACCAGCTCTACTCCAACAGCGACAACAACAGCCCGGCGTGCAAGGTCGACCTCAACACGGACAGCGCGTCTGTGCAGTGCGTCGAGTTCGACGTCTTCTCGAACGACGTGTGGGCCTTGTCACCGCCGCGAGTGGACCTGCTCGTGACTCAGTTGCAGTCCACCGAGGCGCTCAACTGGACCATCACGTTCACCTTCACGCGTCCGGGGCCTACAAACTACGAAGTCATCTCGGCCACGTACTCGGCCGGGATGACAGACGCACACCGCAACGCGCTGATCCCAATGATCAAGCAGACAGTGAGTGACGGAGAAAGCACCACCATGGCCGCCATCCAGGTGGATAGCCTCTTCCCCTCAGTGCTGCAGTTAACAGCGAACAGCGGCGTGCTGAAGCGATCCACGCAGATGCGTTCGATAGCTGTCACCAAGCACTCGTCGAACGGAGCAACGTGGTGGACCATCGAGCCCGTAATGGGCTCGTCCGAGACAAACTACTGCTCCAGTTCCTATCCGTTCTGTGTCGTGGCCGTGTCCGACAGGATCGTGCAGGGTCTCACGACGCTCGGCATCAGTTCGTACGGACTCACCGCCGTCTACATCTTCGTCGTGGTGACTGTGGGCAGCGCCGTTAAGGGCTTCTTCCGCGGTAAGTTGTTTCAGATCCAGTACGAGGAGCTGCCGGATCCGGAAGACGTACTGGAACTCGTGGAGGGCATCTACATCGCGCGGAAAGAGAACTATGTGGGCCATTTGAAGGACGAAGTACGCATCTTCGAGACGCTCGTAAGAGTTCTGCGCTCTCCAGAGACGCTGATCAAGGTCACTGGCACCAACGTGATCCACATTCCGACCGCGAAGGAGAAGCTTGACTAGCGCTGTTACAGGACCCTATTAGAAGTTAGTTTTGTATGTTTTGTCTAAAACATTTCTGATATGCTTCCGAGTTGCCAACACAGAAGTAGAGCTAAAACAACACCTCGATAGTAGGGTAGAACATCGTCTGCTGGTAGGGCGGTGGTAGCTCACCCATCTATGAAGTGGTCAGGAATGGCGTTTACAAAATTACGTTTTTTGTTTTTTTCAGTCTACAGTTAGAAAATACGTCACACGAAATAGTACGTGCAACACACGAATATATGTGTGAAACACCGATATACGTGTACCACGTACATTCACGCCGGCACGTATTCCGCCAAGATCTTGCAGGACATTGAACCAGAAAACGTTAGCACGTGGATTGGTGCTCGCGAGGCTGGAGGAGCTGGCCAAGATGAAGGAGATGCTGGATAAGATGCACAACAGCTTGGAGTCGATATTAGCGGTTCAGCTGAAGTTTCAAGGAGGAGGAAGAGAGTGGTCATGAGCTGGGAGCAGAAATGGCCGAAAAAGAGGCCGATCAAGATGGACTTCTTTCGTTCGGGGTGTTGTTGGAGATGACAGTGGACATACTTCAGGGCTAATGCAAAGATATGGTATGCATTAACAGCTTAGGGAGTTCTACGTCTCTACTGTCTACTTGAGTTCTTCCTGCAGCTTTTGGAGGATACTACTTGTCTTAGCAGCATCAGACTTTGCCACAGCTCGCTCCTTTGAATGATGCATGATCGCCCACAGCATGCGTAAGCGCATGACTTTCACATCATTCTTAGAGACTCCATACTTCCGTTGGTCGTCGTGTTCAGTCAGGTAACTGTGTGCCCGAGCTACGACTAGTACACCACTACCTGCTGCATCCGGTTGTTGAGGGGTCTCTAGCCGCACAGGTTTGTCAATGGCAAGCTCCACATCATTGGCCCTGTTCAGCAAAATTTGAGGCCCGGAACCTGCAAAAAACGTTTCCAGGTTCATTTCTGCCCTCGTGATAAGCATAACTCTCCCTGGAACCTGGCGTGCACTCACCATCATTCTTGCTATTAACTCTTGAAGACAGAGAGACCCTTCATTTTGAGTCTTGCAGCTTCTTTGACGCGCCCTCGGCGCAGCGCTCGGTAATCTTACAGCAGCCCACCTCCTGCTCGAGCTCGTGCTGATCATCGTGCAGGGAGAGAGGCACCCTGTGTGGATACCTCCTCGCTGTGTGCGCTAGCGCTGCTGATCAGTGTGATCGCAGTGACTTAAAGCTCAATTTCCTTTCGAGGCACCGAGGTAAGTTCCCAATGTTGGTCATACTTAGCAACGGTACTAATGCGAGTTGCTCTACTTCCTTGTCTGCCTTCGGTGCTATGCAGGGATCATGGATCGCACTCTGCTGTTAGCCCTGTTACTGGATTTGTTGTCGGAGGACTGTGCTCCTTCAAAGAGCGTTGCTGCCTTGATGCAGAGTGGCCACGACATAGCTGCTATGGCTGTGACTGAAGCTTGCCTTTCTCACGTTCATCGCGATTGGATTTCAAAGGAGCGCAGCAGCCACTGGGCGCAAATGCTTTTCTCATCGCGTGCATTTTTCGATTACAGCATGAAAGACCTTTTCCGTATGGACAGCTCCAGTATTGCTGCTTTTCATCGTGCAGTGTGCCCACATTTGCTTGTCATAAGAGCCGCGCCTGATGCAGTGGAGCCGCCCAAGCGTTTAGCAGTTTTCTGCACGTGTGTGCCCAAGCCTCCACTACACGAACGACTGCAGATCGTTTTGCTATTGGAAGCTCTATGGTGTCGGGCATAATTCATGAAGTGGCTACTGTTATATGCAGAGTGATGAGCAGCCATGTGGCATTCCCCCCATTTCGTCTCAGTGCTGCTCATTTTGCCGATGCGTGCGGGATCCCACAAATAGTCGGTTGTATCGATGGCACACATATTCCAATAAGCAAGCCTAGCAACGATGGAGAAATGTACTTCAACAGGAAAGGATGGTATAGCGTCGTGCTTCAAGCTGTTGTCGACTGGCGAGGACGCTTCGGTGATTTAGATTGCAAGTGGCCGGGGCGTGTTGGAGATAGTCGTGTCTTCAGGAACAGCGCTTTAGCTCAGACGTTTCCGTCAATGTCAGCAGCATCGGAGACCATGAGTATTCCTACGGGGCCTGAATCTGCAGCAAGCATCCCGTTCTTTTTACTAGACGAATCAGGCTATCAAAACAATGGCAACATGGTGACCACTTTTGAAATCGCCGAGACAGCAAATGTCGTGTGTGCACTATTGAACAAACGATTGAGTCATGCTCGATATCGTGTCGAGTGTGTGTTTGGTCAGCTGAAGTGCCGCTGGCGGATACTGCTAAATGGAGTTGGACAGGATATCAATCTTGTGCCCGATATCGTGTTTGATCTGTGCATCATTCAAAACTTTTTGATGGACCACAACGACACTTTTACCTACAGTGAGGAAGAGAGAAATGCGATCATGCAGGCATATGATGTACGATTTCCTCAGCCAGATACCGTAGCCGAAGAAGCCACCACAGGAATGCTACGAGATGAGCTAAACCAATGGTATGATTTAAGCTGCAACACGTAGCTTAAGTCTGGTACACACTTAGTTGGCGTTACTGGTTCCAGTAATCGCAGTAATTAACTCCCGTAATAACGACATATTTTCTGCATGGACTCGGCGCTCGTGCATCTCTTCTTGCTGTAGTTTTTCAGCCTGCTCAAACAGCTCCTTCGATCGTTCTTCCAGAATCTCTCTCACGCTTTCGAGCTGCCGGTAGATGAAAGCAATGACTTCGCAGGAAATAATCGAGAGACGACTGTCTAAAAAAATGTTTTCTCTTGGTCTTTTAACAACGGTTTTGAAAGGGTACATACCCCTTCTAACATGGGGGGTATTGGTCTACATGCGAAATACGGTAATTCCTGATGGCTTGGTCCGCCTGCTTGCATATCCTCTCTGTCGGCCACGCATGCCGCGCTACATACAGTAACTTCGGCAGAATGATTGCCGCCGCTATATCATCTCGCTGGTGCGCTGTATTCGTCTTCACCTCCGCTAGCGCTAGCCGCACCCTGAACGCTGCGAAGGCCTTTGTCCATGCTTCGTCGACCGTGTTCCCAGATCCAGCAATGTGTCCCAGGTATCTGATGCTCTGTGTTACCGGGATCACGTCGTGATCCTCGTTGACCGTCCCTTGCTTTGCAAACCCACCTCCGGCCTCCTCCTCCTCTGCCGCGCCTAGTTGCATTGCAGCGGACTTCTTTACGTTCAGTTTAAGCCCTGACACCGCTGAGAATTCTCTCACCAACTGTATGGCCACCCTTTGCATCCCGCTGGACTCGGTGTAAATGGCTGTGTCGTCAGTGAACCCCGCAATTTTCAGCGTTGTCTGTGAGTCTCCTTCTGCCATCGGAATTCCTATCACCCCTGCGTCCCCTTCCACCACATCATACAACAAGTCCACTGCTATGATAAATAGCAGGGGCACTAGAGGACATCCTTGTCGGATTCCGCTGGTGACCTCCAGTTTTTCGGACATGTGCCCATTGGCTAGGAATTGCACCGTGGTATCGGCATGGATGAATTGGATGATCCGTAGTAGCCTCGGTGGGAACACCTTTGCCGCCAACACCTCCATGAGAAAGCCTCTGCCCAATGAGTCGTATGCTTTCGCAAAGTCGAGCATCAGCACCTGAGCTTTCGACAAGTCTCCTCTATTTCTGCAAATCTGCTTCGCCGCAACGCTCAAGGACTTGTGTAGAGCAGAGGGATCAGCAGAAACCACTGCTTGCTGAAAAATACAATAGTATTATACTCAATGGAGTATTATACTGATTCCCAAGAATACAATTAATATGTATTCTGTAGTGTGAGGTGGCTGTCAAGCCTTGCCCACACACCTTGGGTTCTTGCAATGACGCATTAACCCAGCTGGCGCTCGGTTCAACCAGACACACATGGAGTCCAGGTGTGTCAACCAGGAACCTAGGAAAGTCCACGGATAGTACACTGCATTATCCGTGGGAGAGGCGAAACGGTCTAGCTGCGGGTAAAGCACTCTACCGGCCAAACTATAGCTCACTCTTGAATTTACTCGGCGATAAACCCTTCAGGAAGTGCCAGCTTCCCTATCGAGTGTTCAAGACCTTTTTCTTAAGCGGAACACGCTTCAAAGTCGACTTTAGTGAAATCGTTCACTCAAGAAAATGCAGACTAGATCAAGCCAAGACGCCAGCGCTGGACAAGAACGAGAGCATGGAGTAACCCAGCCTATCTTCACGCCAGTGCTGCATCCAGGAATCTCGTCTACATCGCACGCTGCCTTAGTCAAGTGGCGAAAGGAGCACAAGGTGTACGAAGACACCATGAGAGCTCGATCCCAGACAAGCGGAGAGAAGTACGACGCTGTCACGACGTCCATCAAGGAGTCTGATCGGAAGTTGCTCGAGACTTGTTGCAAGCTGCGTTGGCGAGTAAATGTGGAGGATATCACCGCTGACAGACTTCGAAAGGAGATTGACGAGATTATCAACTCGGTCAAGAACCACACTCTGCCCGATGTGCAGGCTCTCTTTAAGAGAGATCTACACCTTGACCTGACGGAGAGCGACGTCAGTGAAAGAGTTCTACAGTACTTGATGACCTGCGACCGGATCACCGAAGATCATGGATTGCAAGCCTGTTTCGAGTCAGACAGCGGCGTGAAGGAGAAATGCAGTCTATTGGTTAACTCGATCACTCCAGAAGAGTTGAAAGAGGAAATCCAAAACGCCTTGCGCTATCATACACCAGAAGCCAGGACAGATGAGTGCAAGTTGCACGACCTCATTCTGGCGAAAGCGCTGGAACAGGACCGCGACTTTTGCAGATCGAAAAGAAAGCGTACGACCAGCGAAGTGCGAAATGTCCGACAGCAGCATGAGCGTCAAGGAAAAAANNCAGAAACGGGACGAGGAGTCGCGTCGTTTCAATCGGGGGGATAGCAGTCATCGCAAAGTGGAGGCCGCTCCGGCTAAGAAGCAACTGCAACCAACGGCCAATGGAAAGTCAGCTACCGCCCCTGACAAAGGATGCTTGAAATGTGGAGGAGCTCACTGGGTAGTGAAGTGTCCGGATGCAAGCGAAGCTGAAAAGGAGGAACTTCCCAAGCAATTTCACAAGAGCAAAAGTGAGTCCAGCGAGTCCAACGTGAAGAGGCTACGTGGGGACAACTGAAATACGGTGGGCACCATTCTGCTGAACGGTGTCCTACGGAAGCCGTACTGCGCAGATACGGGATCTGATAGGTGCCTCATCAACAGGAAGAGCTTGGAGGAACTC
>KV734380.1:2758-31045 GCA_000500225.2 Phytophthora pinifolia
GCAACCCTTCACTAAGCGCTCTTTGCGGGTGACGCTGTTTGCCCATTTTTGTTGAAGCTCGAATGTTGGCCATTGAACCCTCGCGTCGTGCAACTCACTGATCGCTTCTCCGAGTGCGATCTCAGCACGTCGGAGAACACGCGAAAGCGTTGCCGGAACCACACCAAATAGCTCACACAATGCTTCATTTCTAACGCGGCCGCGTAAAAGTGCAGAACACACGCTAGAACATTGTTCACATTGTCGAAATGAGGCGGTCGCCCACGTCGTCCAGGCCCGCTCTTTACTTTGTAGTGTCGCTCGAAGTGGGTTAGGAGAATCTCGTAGGCAGCGACGGGCAGAGATGTCGTATTGATGAACGCGGCATCATCTCGACTTCTGTAGATAGTAGCCCACTGACATCGAGACGGAGAAATTAACACGTTTGACGTCAGATAGTTTCGAACCCGCAAGGTAGATCGAATGCGCAGAAGCGCAGCGACTTTCTTCGTAACGAGTTTCTTTTGACGCTTTTCCTCTTGTCCGCGATGATGCTTGTAGAGTAGAGCGAGCTGAGAGAGCTGAACCATGGTTTCGGTTGTCTGCTAGGACGAAAGCAGAATGAGCGAAATGCGTGTCTTTCCCAGGACTAGCAATCTCCTATACCTTTTTACTTGTGTCAATTTTGCAGGACACATGACGCGCAAAGTGATCACATACCGCGCACAAGTGGTGGAGCAACACATGCACAAATTCAAGTACCAAGCGGCTGTTGTGTGATTTTTGGAAGTCTACCAATGGCTACCGTGGCCTGGTCACAAACTTTGTTTTACATGCACATTTGGCCTCGGAGCAATGTGCTCTCGGGGCCGCAAATTCACTAAGGAGTAAGGAGAGTATAGGCAGAAATTATTAACCAATGAAACACTGCTTGCAATTTATTGGTTGATATCGAATAATGGACTTTGGCTGCCGCCTGTTGAGCAGCCGCCGACATTATCCAAAACGGAGCAGTCTTTATTATCCAGCGGCTGCTGAGCAGAACTCCACCCCCTCCGGCTACAGCGCCGTAGCTCAACCGGTAGAGCCAGGGTTTCGGCCTTGTGATGCCCGTTCAAGTCGGGCCGGCGCTATCCTTTGGAATTCGGTGCTGCTGCTGCTGGATGACTCTAATACTGAGCGACGCTGCCACTGAGCGACGCTGCCACTGAGCGACGCTGTTGCTCCTGTCAGGCGACGCTGGTTCTGGACGACCCGCTGCGGCGTCTGTGGTTCGTATAATGTGTCGTTTTGCTTTGAGTGCCGCAGGAGCTTGAGATGTGTACTGCTGGAGCTGCAGCTGGACGACTGGTGCTCGGTAGTGTCACTGCTGGACGACGCTGGTCGTGCGGGGCAATCAGCTTAATAAAGTCCGTCCTGTTGGTTCGGTGGTAAGTGAGCGAATTGCTCCATCCTCACAGAGGGATATTCATAAGACTCAGGGGTAGGATTGACTACAAGTGCTACCAAGTGCAGTGGGGATGCAGTAGCTTTAGCGTCAGAGGAAGACACATACTCAAATTATCTCTAGTGATATTGATAACCGCCTATTGGTGGCCCAAGCTGTACAAATGGATGAGCTATTACATGCGCACGTGTGAGACGTGTCAGCGGGTGAAGCCATCACCGCATGCGGCCGCGCCGCTGGCAAGTTTGCCTGTACCCTCCTGGTGTTGGGTGTCCATGAGTTTGGACTTTGTGTTCGGCCTTCCAAAGGACTCGGACGCAACACGGGTATCGTGGTCTTTGTTGACCGTCTGAGCAAGATGGCTCATCTAGCGGCAGTGCCGGACACCAAGGTACATCAAAGCTGTTTCTCAATCGGATCTTTCGCCAACATGGGCTACCCGTATCGATTGTCTCAGATCGAGACCCCCGCTTCACTGGGAAGTTTTGGGACGCAGTCTTTAAGGGGCTAGGCACCAGGCTGGAAATGTCCACAGCGGATCATCCGCAGACCGACGGTTAAACGGAGCGCGTCAACCGCGTTATCGAGGACATTCTCCGCAGCACTTGCGCGGAAACGCCGAAGCGTTGGAGCGCCATGCTCCCTCTCGTGGCGTTTGTGTTGAATAACGCTGTGTATGCATCTACCGGCTACACTCCGTTCTACGTGAACGGTCTCATTCATACCCGCGTCCCGTTGACGCTACCACTACGTGGTTCTGGACTTGGTGGGGGAGAGATAGCCGATCGGCTTGCTGAAGTCAGCCCTCTCACTGTTCGTAAACAGGTTGGCGAATTCCTGTCAACGCGTCTGAGTGTCCCTCGACATGTCCGTGACGCTATGGCTGATAGCCAAGACAGATAAAAGGAACAAACGTATGCAAAAGGAAGAGGCAATGTTGAAAGTTATGAGGTCGGGGACCTCGTCTTGCTAAACGCTAAAAAAACTACCTACACATGCAGTGTCTGCGGTCTTCAAGACCAAGTTGCACCCGCGCTTCGTTGGACCGTTCACAGTCGTGGCCAAGAAGGGCCTGGCGTACACGCTCAATCTTCCGAAGAAGATGCGTACGCCCCCCGTGTTTTACGTGGGCTTGCTCAAGCCATACCGGGACCCGGCGCAGGTGGGTTCGCAGGGGCTGGCGCCCAGCGTGGCGGGGCCGAAGCACCCTGCTGATGCCTCAGCAAGAGGTCGAGTTGACCATCCAGGCGCGCCAAGCCTTGCTCAAGGCGCTGAAGACGCTGCGAAGCAGACTCGGGGTTCTCAACCCCCACGAATGTCATTCAGGGCTGAACCATAATCCCGCTCGGCTTGTTCAAGTATCCGTCGATGACGTTCCACCTCCAGGCGCAGGTCGGTCACAGAGTCCTGGAGTTGGACCAACTCCTCGACACGGACGCCGCCGGCGCTGCTCGACGAGCAAGGTAATCGCCACATTCATGTGGAACGTATTCTAAGGCGTCGTCACCGCCAGGACCAGAACCAGTATCTGGTAAAGCGGCGCGGGTACCCTCACTCCGAGAACTCATTGGAGTTTGAGGTACCCCTCCTGCAAGACTGCCCTGACGTCGTGGACGCTTTTGATCGCCGAGATCGAGCACGCTCCGCGAGCCCGCGATCGGAATATCGGTCGCCTCACGCTTCCCGCCAATAGGTTGGGAAGCACGAGGATCAGGTGCTGAGCTCATGTGCTGATCCTGGGCTGCTGCAGCCGTTGATCCACATTGGTGGATGCCGGCAGCGCTCACGGGAGCATAATGGATGGGGCCGGGGGCCCGTTGGGAAGAAGACGGCGCTCGGCGCTTAGTCTTCACCTTCGCGAAGTCGAAACGGAGCTTGCGCTCTAGACGGACATTGACTTCAGCGGAGCTGGCTCGCAGAGCCTCAAGCGACGGGAGTCGCCGCGCGTGTTCGGCCCAGTTCGCAAATTGAACATCGTCCTCTCGGAGAGTCTCTCGTTCTAGGAGAACGACCGGGTATGTCTGCATGGCGGGCACGGAAGCACCACGCGCTTGGTCGCTCAGTCGAGCACCATACTCCGCCTGGTTGGTAACCTGAGGCGTCAAGTACCTCTCACGGAGAGCAGCCCACGTGGCTATCTCGCTCCCCGTCGAGGACCGAGGCCCACAGAGCCAGGACCTGAGCGGTCGCAACATGGCCTGCTTCACCACTTCAGTAGTATCGCGCGGCTCAAAGCCATAGTCTCGGCGTGCGCTGAGCAGTGACCGCGCCTCGGGCTTCAGCAAGCGCTGAATCTCCCCCTCTTCGAGCTGCTGCTCTTGAGCCTCATCGACGTTGTTGGTGACAACACCACACTCCAGACCGGAGGACACGCGCAGCGCCGTGAGCGCATGAGCCGCGCCAGGCTCTGGAAACGGATTAGGCGCTGTGTGCCGGCTAGGATCAGGCTCGGAAGAGCTCGGAGAAGGCATGGGGGTGTCGGACTCGTAGTCCACCTCCTCCTCCTCCAGACCAGCAAAGAGCTCATCGCGAGCGAGATGGGGGCGCTGAGGACTTCGTGTCCGTCGGCTTTGACATAGGGCTTTTCCCGTAACGTCGAGCGGTACTCACTCACAGAGAGTGCGTGCGCTTTGCGCGATGGAGCTTCGGGACTGGAAGGAGCACTTTGTGCTGGCGAAGCCCTGGACTTGGCATCAGAGACGTGTGGTCAAACGACCAAGAAGCTTCTTGACTATCAGTCATGCGCTTGGCCACGTTGCGCTCTTGAACTTGGAAAGTTCTCAGCTTGGCCCTGTGACAGCTAGTGACCCAGCAGCACACGGTTCAGTTGAACGACACCTCGGTTGAGGCAATGACGCGTGAGGACACGCGCTGTCCTCAGTCTGGTGGGGGAGGGTGTAACGGGGTTACGTGCCACACCAGAGTTAGGTGTCACACATAAGTTATGTGTGGCACATCGACTTTCTTTTAGTAGGAGGCCTCACAGCCTCACAATCCATTTGACTGGGCTTCACTATGACAGATAGTGAAGCCGATACATTCAGACAACAGGCGGCTCTGCCGCGATAAACAATAGTACATTTCATTTCAGAGCTCATAAGCCTTTGTATAAGGTATAAGTTCCTCTGGAGTCCTTACATATGTATATTTAAGGTACTCGTTCAAACTCTCGTGTATAGTTTGTGGTTATCAATATAACTAGAGACTCCTTGAGTCTCTGATGCTAAAGCTACTGCAGCCCCGCTGCACACGAGCATCATGCGCTGAGCTCAAGCGCTGATTTTGGGCTGCTGCAGCCGTTGATCCGCCTTGGTGGAGGCTGACAACGTTCGTAAGAGCATAGTGGATGGGGTCATGGGCCCATGAGAAGAAGACAGCGCTCGGCGCTTAGTCTTAACTTTCGGGAAGTCAAAGCGGAGCTTACGCCCCAAACGAACATCGACTTCGGTGAAGCTGGCTCGCAGAGCCTCAAGCGACGGGAGTCACCGCGAGTGCTCGGCCCAGTTCGTGAACTGAGTCTCTCCTTCCAGGAGCACGACCGGGTACGTCCACATTGCGAGTTCGGAGGCACCACGTGCTTGGTCCTCAGTCGAGCACCATACTCCGACTGGTTCGTAGCCTGAGGCGTCAGGTATCTCTCGCGCGTTGCTATCTCGCTAGACGCCGAGGCCGGAGGCCCGCAAAGCCAGGACCCTAGTGGTCGCAGCATACCACCCCGGTGGGATTGCGCGGCTCAAAGCCATGGTCTCTACGAGAACTAAGCAGCGGCCGCGCTTCGGGCTTCTGCGAGCGCAGAATCCCCCCCTCCTCGAGCTGGTGCTCTTGAACCTCATCGAGGTTGTCGGTGACAACGCCGCCCTCCAGACTCGGAGGACAAGCGCAGAGCTGTAAGCGCGTGAGCCACGCCAGGCTCGGAGAACGGATTGGGAGCCTTGTGCCGGCTAGGCTCAGGCTCGGGCGAGCTCGGAGGAGGCATGGGGGTATCGGACTCGTAGTCCACCTCCTCCTCCTCTAGTTAGACCAGCAAAGAGCTCATCACGAGGTAGACGCCGCGTCTGGGTCACAACCATATGTGTCCGAGGCGTCCTCCCATCGGACGAAAATGTACCGTCCGTATTAAGTACGGACCTGCGTAGCTGCATATGCCTGTCCGGGGTACGATGTACCTCTGTCTTTGGTCAGTGGATTAGGTTTCACTATAGGAATCTTCTAGGCCAAAATGAGCCGTCCTATAAATATATAGCAGCTGTTGGAGTTATAACCATGGACAAACGCCAGGACTATACACAGGATTAATCATGTATACACTATGTTGCACATCGCATTGCGACCATATGGGTAATATTAGATTAAGTACGAGAACGTTTGTCGAACATTCTGCGCAATGTTCGCCAGAAAACGAGCGAGTTTCCCAGTCCACCGTCTGTGGGAGCGCCGGACAAGCGCAGGCTCTTCCACTAATGAATCTGACAGCAATTAAGAGTTCGAGGATGAAGGCATGCACAGTGAAGGACAGTCAGGCGACGATTACTTAGTTGAAGAAATTCTGTCCAGCGCGCCAAAGATCCGATTGAACCCGAAGGCGCGCAGGTCGGGCGTCCGAAGAAAGTGAGGATGAAGACTGTTGCCGGCAAGAAAGTAGACAGGAAGTGGTTTGAAGCCGCCGAAGCAGGACGCAAAACCGCTGGCGACGCAACGCTTGCGGGAGCTCTGGACAATCTCGACCACGAACAACCCGGTCTATGCGAAATCCGGCATCGTCTTGGTGGCGTTAACGTGACATTCGCCGAGGCAGAAGGAAATAAGCCCAAGTTAAAGCCTTAGAAAGATCCTGTACTGATCCAGGATGCATTTACATTCTGCCGCCCAAGCTTCTGGACGCGTGCATGGCGGTGCTCCCGGTGCCCAACATTGAATCGAGTGCAATTGATGTGGATGAAGCGTCTGAAGGAGCTCCTCCACCTCAAGCGATGATAGAAATTGTGCCGATTAACGTTTACCAGGAAGCAGATCGAGGTGTTCAAGCGCTGCCAGAACCTGAAGAAATCGTGCGAGCAGGGAATGGACATTCACAAATGGCTGTACGACGAAGATCTATCTTCGCTACACGCTCAGTATCACGGCTTGGCAAAAGACGCGGCGAGCGATATCATGGAGTCGTATCTGTAGAAGGAGGTCGGGAACTTGCCGCGCCTTCCGGACTACACGTACAGCCTTCTGTACATACTCACGCCTCCCGCGTGGTTGACAGACGCCGCCATCCGGGTCTGTTGTGACCGTTTGGTCATGAACAACCCGTCGTGTCGCTTCGCTGGCTTACGGAGTGCAAGGACTACGACCAAGAGGACACGCATCATGGGTGCAGTGTGTCTGTGCGCGATAGGATCACGGCCCAAGTTCAGGAAGCTGGGGTGGACATCATCTTCCTCCCAGTGAACTTCGGTAATGATCACTGGTGCTGCTTGGTGATCAAGGTCGAAGCAAAACGGATCTTCTTTTACGACCCCTTCAATCAGGCCCCGTACAAGAACGCGTGCTCAAAGATCGCTACGAATCTCAAGGTTAGTGGGCTCCAAGACGACGACGTCGTGGCGCAGAACAACCCGATCCAATTCGACGCGTTCAGCTGCGGGGTCTACGTATGCTGTATGGTTCTCAGGCACGCAAAGCAAGGCATCAGGGTGGACATGACTGCGGCGTACGTTGTTTCGAGCTATTCTTCTACCTAAAGTCTGACCGACTGCTCACTTTGGAGGCTACTGGACCCCCAGACGACGAAGTGAAGCACCCACCGCCAAGCCAACATCAGGACGAGGAACAGCTTCCAGCCACTCAACTCGCCCAGTAGCTGCGTCACGTTGTCTTTCAGCAACGCTCCTCTCCTAAACCACATTAATTCAACGATTTTCCGTTTATTTTGTTCTTCCTGCATTATACACAAAACTTATCGCAGGCAGATTCTGCGAGCTCCGCATCACTCCATGCAGGCCACGTCTTCCTCCTTTTTCACCGTCGGACTCTCCAAAATTGCGTACACTCCCGTCCAGGATTATTCCATGTTGAATACAGAATTAATCATGGATTGTCCTGGACCGCACATTTATATCTTGCATATCCTTCTCATCCTCAGCGCAAAGATACATGCACCACGTCATACGCAAAAGCTGAGTCGGCATAAACCATCTTGTGCACACAGAGTCGACTTGACTCGCGTGATCACTGGAAACCTTCCCGAGCTCAGGCTTCGTTCTCATCTCCTTCAAATATTTGATCACATGGAAATGACAAATAAAAATACGAGCTTCAGGGAAGTGATTCTCGAGAACCCGGATCTCGTTCAGATCTTTATTCACCGCAATGACGCATAACAACCTAATCGTGGTTGGGTGGGATCGCTTGAAATGTCCAATGGCCTTGTCCATATGCCAGTCAACGCTAGCCTCCAGAAGCGAATGCTGTACCACCGCGCCTTCTCCAAACTCATTCATAGTCATGAAAGTCAAGAGCTGATAGTTGTATCTGTAAACAAAACGAAAAAATCCTGGTCAGTCATGGATGAATCCTGGTAGAATCCTGAATGTTTAAAAACATACGTACCGAATCGTCTTGTGACTCCAATCGACGAGAAGAAGCTCACTGAAGCTGCTGAACCTCTCCGCATATGCGCAGTAGACTCTAGTTTCCCCAGCCGCCGTATCCCCTACAGAAGATATGTTCTCCTTGTCTGCAGCTGCAAATACAGCCAATTTCCGAGCAGTTACAGCGTTGTCGTCATACCCAACGATAGAAGCCGAATAAGCTCGGACCATGTTATCAAAATCGACCTGGAGCACGGTCTGGTCGTGCTCCAACAACTAATCGTAAATGCGGGAACGTTTCGCCCCCAACGCTAGCATTCCACCCACACGCGCACGTATGAGTTCATCGTCCATCCCACGAGACGACGGTTACGTAGCAAACGTCTGCTTGGACACCGGGTGGTTGTGCACGTACCGCCCGTTATTCACCTCCAGCTCATTCCTGGACAGGTTCCACTGAACAACGCACCGGAACCGTGGCGAATGTGCTGCAGCGGTCTGCTCTCACTCCGTGACTTCCTCTTCTTCCACCCATGCGTACAAATGTACGTCCGTAGGTATGGGTCGTAGCCAGCGGGAAGACATGCGTGGGATCGCATTTTCCTTGGTGCGCTGCAGCCGCTTGTTTCTCTGCTCGCGAGACAGCGTCTACTTCACTGGCAGCACCTGCAAGGTGCGCTCACAGTAGCCAACAAAGTAGGTCTGCCACTCATCCCAACTGGCGTGCCGCAAAGATGGAGCTTCTACAGAAACAGTTACTGCTCTATGCGAGCTGCTCTCACCCTCGACTTTGTAGATAGCTGTGTCGTCAGAAGCTTCTGGTTCCTCACCATCATCATCTGCTTCATCACCATCTTCATCCGCTTCTCCACCATCATCATCTCCTTCCCCATCACTCTCATCGGCCGCATCGGCCGTGGCAGTGCCACCACCAGCCAATTCATCCAGATTTCCAGCAATGTAAGCACATCCAATACGCATGAACCACCTCCGTCGTCAAACGAAGCTGTGCGCTCCTCTCCACGTAACCAAACTACACACGTACCATCACTACCCCTGCCAGGGGTGCATCGTGCCTGGCCGTCCGCTTCGCGTAGTGGGGGTCATCGCGCTTGAGCTTCTCGTCCTCTCAGCCAAAACTGTAATGGTCTTTTCCTTCATTATCGTTCGGAAATAACCGAATCGTACTTACTCGAGTCGTAGGAAAGAAAAATAAAAATCCTAGGATTTATTCATGTATGTTTCCACTGGGCTCCAACGGTTCCGTAAATATATTCAGTCTTACTTTTACCATATATTGGTTAACCGTCCCCCTGAGACCACGGACTTAGTGAACGGCTATTCACTGGAGTATTGCATACCCAGCACTTCCTCTGTGCAGAGTTGCTATGTGCCCCGTCACACCTGGTAGCACTTGTAGTCAATCCACGCCGATGCGGGTAGACTGGACTGCCTGATCTCAAAGGTTGAACCAAGATGGATCGAAGTGAGTTTTCTCGCTTGAACGACCTCCAATGGGAGGTGGCTCGGAAAATGGGAGGCATCTTTGGAACAGATGCACTCCGAGGTCTGGCGATGTAGACCAGGTCGAGCGCATTAATGCGTTCGACGCGTACGAACGCGGGCTGATCGCTCACGTTCGAGGCAGCATGCAAGCTACCGTAGCTACGCCAAGGCCGGCACAGCCCAAGCCGTCGAGGCTGAGTGTGGCGCTCTACGAAGGGAAGGTAGGAGAGAACCTTCGCTTCTGGGTCCAAGAAGTAGAGATCACTATGCAGGCAGGTCTCCTCTCGGACGAGTCACTTCGCGTTGTCAAAGCTGGGTGGACATGGGCGATGGCCGTGGAGAACTACGTCTCCCGGATGATTCGCATCCTAAAACCAGATGGTGGAGAAGCTACGCGCTGTATTCCTGCCGGCGAACATTGAGTATCGCCAGCACTCGCGCTTCCTCGCCTGCGAGCTGGCGAGACGATGTGCTAGCGGCATATCTGGTGGGAACCCCACTGACAGAAGACGTCAAGGTGACGGTCTTCATGGAAGGCCTACGGGTAGGCCCGGCGCGGACACCATTGTTCCGCGCCCACGCGAGCACGCTGGAGGCAGCTATTCAAACTTCCCTCCAAGAGGAGTACAGCCACAAGCAAGCCTGTACTCCTGTGAGTGCCTGACAGCCACCAGCGAGCAATAGGCCGGTGCCAATGGATTTGGGCACGGCCGAGTAGCGCGACATCAGCTGCCTCACATGCTGGAAATTTGGACACATGCAACGTGTATGTCCTGCAGGAGCCCAAAGAAGGCGAACCTTCCCGCGACTATTGAGTCGCCTCCAAGGTCCACCATGACTTGCCCCCAGGAGTACAGACTGCCGTAAGCAGAAGCCACCCCCTCTTGGCGTTGCCCTTCATGTGAAGGAAACATACTAGATCCTTATGCAACTCAACAACACACTGTTGTCTTTTGCCGGTTGAACAGAAGTGCACCGTCGGACATCATAGCCTGTTATCTACACAGAGACATCACTCAACGCCAGAGCTCCTTGCTCGACGCCAGAATCGGATGCCCCTCAACTTTACCTGACTTGAGAGTCCTGCTGCGGTGACACCAAGCTGGATAATGGCGACCACTACAGGCGGACTGCTGTTCTGTCCTCGCTGCTGCCTTGGACACTCTGTCGCTGTTCTGCAATGTGGGCGTCAGCACGTCAACGAAGCCGTCCACGACGGGCAGGTTGATCTTGCACGATGCCGAGGAGATCTGCTCGCTCATGTTAGCGAGGCATATGTGCGTGCACTTGGATGCGGCGGCTACCTACTGCGTCCATGCCGCTGTGCGACAGTCTTCGCTGCCTCGACGGCCATGGCAATGCCCACCCACATGTTTTTTTCTCCGTGAGCTGCAGCGTCTGGCCCCCTCCGGGTAGCTGGTGGACTCACCATGGAGGTCTTGACTGGCCGTAGTGGCGAAATGTACTCACGAGCTCTCTTCGAGGCTGCTTGATATATAGCTGAGTATGTCGCTAAATCGAAATAATGACGAGGCCATGGATGTTGGCACGATCTCGGGTCGATGTCCCTCGGCGACCTTAAGATGTCCGGATGTCGCCAGGGCCGACATCGCGGCGTCAACAGCTCTACAAACGGAGCATATAGTGAAAGCGTGGTATTCACCAGACAGGAGTATCAGGATACAAGGTTCATTTTAGTGACGGTTTCGGTTGTCGTTTTTCAGTCGAAGAATCTTAATGCGAGCAAACATCCAAAAGTAAAATCCTTTTAAATACTTTACCTGTTAAATGACAACGTACATATACTATCGTCGAGTGGTCAGTCTTGAAAACTTTGTTTTTTAATTCAAGAATTAACAGTTCTATCAAATAAAAAACGATATTTTTTCGATAGTTCAAAATAGATTTTTATTTTAATGAACTTACATTTTTATGTGTACCGGTACCGCATAACCGATCCCATAGAGCGCACCCCATGTATAGTATCGCGGCCGTTCGCCTGGTGCATAGGATAGTACATGTACACATGTTAACAGAATTTTCCCATAAAAAATCAAGTTACAGATGGCGTCCGTATTTTTGCCAACGGTCGGCCGCGTGCCCACTCAGCCTTTCAGTGTTGGATTGACCCCGTAAAGGGTATCGACGGGGGACGTCATGTCCTAGCAGGGTTGTCGACATTATGGTTAATGCTCCATCCAACACGAAAAGGTCAGTACGGCTCTATCTATTTGGTCAGCCACAACGATTTTCTAACTGCGCTTGCGTGTCTGTATAGGAACTGTTGTAGCTTAATGGAAAAGTCCCCTTCGAGGGAGGATAGATGTTCGATTCCTCTCAGCAGTCGATTCTTCATTATCGACAAGCTACACTACCGCAACAAGGTCTTCGTCTACGTCAGCCGCCTCGATGTACCTCGACAGATCAATGCTCTCCGTTGCCACGCGATGCTGCTGCAGGATCTCGATCAGCTCGTGCCAGCTGGCTCTCGAAGAACTTCTCGTGCAGGCGACGATGGCGCGGCGGTATCCCAGAGATCAGTCTTCCGGAAGCCCGCAGTGATAGTAGCGCTTGACAGGGAGGCCCACGCGCTCTTGATCCAGCTGGCGATGTCGTGGCGTTCCGGTGCCGCCATATTGAATGCCACGCCAGCTCCGTCAGCTCTAACTTGTGATAATAGAAGCTCAATCCACTCCTTTCGCAAATGGTTCTTGAACGGTCGATTCCAAGCCACATCAGCAGGCTGGCACACATACGTGTAGCCTGGTGGAATCTTCATCAGGTGCACGTTGAGAAGCCGTGCAAAGGTCATCACATCTTCACGCCAGTGCCCAGAAAAGTCATCCCGCAACAGGAGGACTGTCTCGTGCATATTGGCTCGGCGACCAAAATGCCAAGCCAACACCTCGATGGAAAGCTCGCTATTCCACCAGCCCGCGCCGTGTAGATGCGAGTGCCGCGCTCCACACACTCGATGTCACGCCATAGTCTGCGTCCAAAGCCATGGCGGATTGCCACATTCTCGCGCGCCGTCTCGGGATGGTAGACGGCTTGGTCTTGAATACAATGAACGGGTCCATCTTGGTGCCGTCACTAACGGCTAGCATCACAGTGGCACGTCCCTTCGTCTTCCCAGCACACTTGACCCACCCCGTCTTGGCACCGCGGTTAGTGATTGTGCGTGACGGCACATACTCGTAGTTTACGGCTGCATTATACTGTTAGTGATGCATATGAACTTGATAAGATAGCAGCAAACCCACCTGTCTGATCTGCATTGTAGAGTCGCCTCACGCCTAGCCCTTGCAGCTTGGCACGGACTTCCTTACTGAAGTCCTCAGCTTTCTTGGCAGCGTCTGCCGGTGTTGTTTGTCCCTCGCGAGTGCGGCGACGGATAGACAGCTTATGGCGGCGGAGAAAATGCTTTCCCCAGCTCCAAGACGCTGCAAAAGTAGCCGATGACGGGCTGCTGCATCGGTAGACTTCCTGAGCTTGTAGCTTGAGCATCAAGGCCGTCACGGGGACGCCGTCGGCTCTGAGTGAGTTTATCCACCGCACCAGCTGCTCCTCCGCCTGCACGGAAAGGGTCGTGCTCAAGCCGGCGCGACGGTGACGCTGGTGAAAGCGGGCACCCTGGCTGCACTTCGTCTTGATCACCTGCCTGGCCTCCTTCCAGGCATACACCTGGCGCTTTTTCGTCTTTGCCTTAACAGAGGTGACGCCTGGAAAGAACATCTCTACAGTTTTAGCCATAGTTGACATATTTAAGTACTTTAGAACGCGCAATTTGTAGTCGTAGGAGACAGCAGTTCTTTTGTACTGCTTCGGACGAGATCCAAAACCGGTCGTACGCGGCCTTCCCACAATCGCCATCTTGGCCGATGTAAGTTGAGAAATGAACAGACAAAATGAAGCAGGTATGCATTGTTAACTGAATGGATGGGACGGGGTGTGCTTTATCAGATATCCTACAATGTAAATTTCACCATAAATCGGGTGTGCTTTATGAGTTATGATTATCTTGTTGCCAACACCTCAAGATCTGATTGGCTTACGCCGAGTACGCTTTAAGAGATATGGAGATCAGTTATGCGATAGTCATATAAAAAAAAGCATTAACAATGTTAATGCTTTTTTTATCTGTTTACATGTCATGTAAACAGATAATTTTAAAGGTTTATCTTAACCATATTTTATTGTAAAATCCGAATACAAAAAAACGTAACATAAACCTTACCGATGTAAAAAAAAAATCACCGGGGTGTAGTCATCAAAAACCGCGACAAAAATAATGTTTTTGATTGAAAGTCGCCTTAAACCGTTTCCCTAAATTATGGAATCTAGCCGCAGCAGAGATTTTTCTTAAATCAGCTTATGCAGAAGCTGAAGCCATTCGGCATTCGCTGCGATAGCATCATTCGTGGTCTCCAACAGGTAATACGCGTACTGGAGCCCTCGAGATCGAGGATACCTTTGCCAGAAGATGAGGTGGGCATGCAGCATTCTGGCTCTTAGCCTCGGGAAGGTAAATCGAAGACGCTTGCCCTCACCGCTGCCGTCCACTCACCCGCCCTAGAACCGGAATACTGTACAGCTGCACGTTTTGGACTTGATTACAGCGCTGAAGGATCATCGGAATTCTACGTGCTTCCTGCAGACAAATACTTGTGGCGGGCGTCTTTCACCGTTGTTGTCGGCATCATAGGACGACGTTGACTTGGGACACCAAGCACCAAGCAGATCCTGCGGGATTTGCCGGCGACTCACTGTCTCGTCACGAGGTCGCAGTAGGCCATCACAATCGCCGAGCTCTTGCGCCAATTCTAGCACACAAGTTTGTTTGAAGGCAGGCGCTGCCGTACACAGAAAGGTTTTCGCGCGTGGACGTCGTGATTCAGAAACGCCCTCATGTTTGGGAGGTGACACGGCGCGTGTGTATTCGACCATCGGGCCAATCACGACCGCGGGAAAAGGGGGATGAGCAACATTCCCTTTTGCAGTGATAATAATCTTGGCTCCAAACAATGTTCACCCCTAAAAGGGCGTTTCAGATACTGAGCAACCGCTTTTAAGACATATCACATCATTGTGAAGAGGTAAACTAAAACAAGCTTTCTATTGAGGTCCAACAGGTTATCGCTAAATAGAGGCTCTGTGCATTTCCCGATCACTCACCGAGGAGCGACACAAAGAAGGAAGTGAAACGTGCGAGCGCCTCCCGACGCATTTCCCGACAATCCACAACCCCCCGATTCCGCCATGCCGACGCTCACGATGTCGCTGCAGGAGGAGAAGCCGCCCACGCTGCTCCCACCGCCAGCCAAGAACACACGCTTGTCGAAGAAAGCCCAACGCGCCACTCCCAGCCTCGCCACCGTTCCAGACGCTGCTGAAGCTCCTCCTCCGCAGAAGAAGAAGCGCGGGCGACGTCGCCTACTACACGATGAGGAGAAGCGCCACGCACGCCGCAAAGTGCAGTGCAAGCTGAACCAGCGGCGGTATCGGGCCAGACAGAGAGACTTGATTAGCACGTTGACGCTGGAGACGGAGGGGTTTAACGGCCATCTGCAAGACCTGCGCGACTACCGGGACTTCCTCCGTGGCTACTTCCAGCAAGAAGAAGGAAGTTCCCGGTCTTTGACGGCCTGGAACGACTCGCGGCCAATGCTGGTGGCTAGACACTTTTTACGAGCTTTTCGCGCTGGTTTCGCGCTACATTCCACCGAGTCCAGTGCTCTGCAAGAGAGCTTTGTGAGACTCGTGTGTGCGCCCGAGATGGTGACCCAGGGAGCTACTAGTGAGGGTATTGAGGCCCTGCTGCTGCAGCTCAAGAGGTACACGTCGTACCATGGCACGTTCGAGCTCCGGCCGACGGGTATTGAGGTGGTTCATGCACCGAGGGAAGAGCAGGATGGCGAGCCGGAAGAGCAGAAGATGACATGGGTCCTGAAATCCAGAGGGGCTGTGAGTCTCAGGATCTCGCGAGACACACTCATGCTCGTGTATCCGCACGTGCTGCGGCACCATGACGCGCTGGCGCAGCGCATCGTGGGGCAGACAATCGAGCCCGAGTTTACCTCCACGTTCCACTTTGACGTACACGCCAAGGTGACCAAGCTGGATCAGCATATCGACTTCGCCGGGGCTTTTTTCAAACTGCTGGGCACCGCAGAGGACGTGGCCACGTTGCTGGAAGGAGCTCTCATCTCCCCCTTCTCCGAGCTGGGCATGGACCCGCAGGGCACGGCAGCCGTGTCGGCGCTCACACGAGGCAGCAAGCAGCTCAGTCTCCGGTATATCCTACTGTAGAAGAACAGTTTTATTTTACGATAAAAATGTGATTCTCGATAATAATATTGGTGGTAAAATAGGTAATTTACCAGTGGTTAGTCAATTTCGGTGATGCTACGATGGAACGAGCGGTGCTGTGCGATTTGACGTTAAGCTAGCGATAGGCGTCTTGCTTCGGAAGCAGTGCATAAAGGGGAGAAGCTGGCATCTTACTCCTTCTTGTAGTAGTTGGCCGGCACGAAGGGCATCTTGGTGATGACGGCCTTCTGCGTTTTCTTGCGGGCCTTGACGTGCAGCTCCGTGCCGAGCTTGCCGATGCTCTTGTCCACGTAGGCCATGCCGATGGCCTTCTTGAGCGACGGGCTGAAGGTGCCGCTGGTCACGTGGCCCACGACCTTGTCGTCCGCGTCGAAGAGCTCCGAGCCCTCACGAGCCGCGGCTCCCTCCACCACGAAGCCCACGCGCTTCTTGGTGGCCGTCTTGTTCTTGAGCTGGTCCATGATGATGGCGTGGCCGGGGAAGCCGCCTTCCTCACGACGACGCTTTCCGATGGTCCAGGCGAGGGTGGCCTCGATAGGCGTCGTCTCGGCCGTGATGTCGTGGCCGTGCAGACACAGTCCCGCTTCAAGACGCAGAGAGTCACGAGCTCCAAGCCCGGCCTCCAGCACGCGCTCATCCTTGAGCAGCGCACGTGCGAACATCTCGGCGTCCTTGCTCAGCACCGAGATCTCGAAACCGTCCTCGCCCGTGTAGCCGCAGCGCGTCAAGATGACGTCCAGCTGCTTGCCGTTCTGGAGCTTCAGCGGCGTGTAGACGCCGTGCATGAATTCCAGGTCCTTCAGGTTCACATGAGGGTTCAGCGTCTCCACGACGTCCACTGCCCCAGGGCCTTGCAGCGCCACGAGCGCACGATCCTGGATACGCTCCATCTTGGCGTCGCCCTTGAAGCTCTCCAGTAGCGTCTTCATGTGCAGGATGTCCGCGTCCTGGTTGCCGGCGTTTACCACCATGTAGACGTGGTCGTCGTAGCGGCTGATGACGCAGTCGTCGATGATGCCGCCCTTGTCATTGGTGATGAGGCTGAGCTTGGCCTCTCCGCTGGGCTTCAGCGCCTGCAGGTCGCCCACCACCACGCTCTCTAGGAAGGCCAGACGATCCTGTCCAGTGATGCGCAGCTGACCCATGTGCGAGACGTCAAAGAGCGAGGCCTTGCCAGCCTCGCGAGTGTGCAGGTGCGACTGCAGCACGCCCGCCTTGTACTGCACGGGCATGGCATAGCCCGCGAACGGCACCATCTTGCCGCCGAGAGACACATGGAGGTCGTACAACGGCGTCTTCTTGAGCTCCTGCGAGGCGGAGGACGAGAAGCTGCGGCGCAGCGCGCGGGTCACGGAGCAACGCATCGACATTGGTACGAACAAGAGACTTTGGCGAATGGCCAAGGAGCGCCTCAACGTGGGGCATACATAAACCGGATGCAGCGTCTTGAAAAGACGCACTTAAGAGGAGTTTGTATGAGAGTTTGTAAGGGAACGTCGATGAACAGATTTGTGTCCGGGAGGAGGTGCCGCAGATCATTCATTTGCGTCACATCGCTTTTGATTGGATGCCGAGGGGAAATGGCTACATTTGTTTTACAGTGACATTCATTCCTACTTGAGACTCTTGGCCTTGCGGATGATCTCGTCCACGAGCACCCAGTTGGCCTTCTCCATGCGCGCGACGATGTTGATGATGGATCGGAAGCGTGACTCTCCTGTCTTGAGCACGGTGCTCACGATGACCCACTCGCGGCGGTTTTGCTCGCGATACTCCGGGTAGTCGGCCAGAAGTCTCTCGTACGTCTCCCATTCCAGCACGTAGAGCAGCGAGACGCCCAGCGAGGAGCACGTGGCCGAGCGAGGAATACCGTACAGCAGTGACAATTCCCCGAAGAAATCGCCTTGGTGCTTGACCAGCTCGAAGCCCGGGCCCTGCACCAAGACTTTGCCTTTCGCGATGAAGTACATGCTCCGGTCCACGTCCCCTTTGCGCACCACGGCCTCGGACGCGGAGCAGATGATGTGCTTAAGACACGTAAGCAGCGAGCGCAGGAAGCTCTCGTCGCAGCTCTTGAGGATCGACACTTGGTTGGCAAAGTCGCGCAGCGTGTAGTGGAAGATGTCCTCCACCAGCAACGTTGACAGGCCACGGACGCCTTCCAGATCGTCGTGGCCGCGATACTTGAGCCACGTGTTGGTGTAGTACAGCCGCAGTCGCTGCCGCACGTCGCGCGGGACGTCGTTGTTCTTGAGGAAGAGGTAGAGCTCCAGCAGGTTCTGCTCGAAGAGCATCTTGTGCTTGTAGTTGGCGTCGAGGAGCTCGCCCTGCGCACCCACCAGCACGCCGAAGATCAAGATGCACACCACGATGAACGCGAGCTCCACGACTGTCTCCACGACGTTCATGCTCACCACATCGCCGTAGAAGACCGTCGTGATGGAGCCGATGGCGAAGTGCAGCGAGCGCAGGTACCGCCGCGACGTGGGGATCTCGCTCAGCGTCCCAAAGCCGTCAACCGGGAGCATCTTGTACGTCGAGAGCCACGACGTGCCGTAGATCTCGTAGGCGTACAAGCCCATTCGAAACCACAGGCAGGCGATCCAGTGACCCGACAGCAAGTAGATGCACATGGTGCGAATGAAATGCAGCCGACTCTCGCTGAACGGGAGGTTCAGGTCGCTCGCCAAGAACTGCGTCAAGCGCTCGCTCGCCTCGATGGCCTTGCCGATACGTGGCGTCTTGTTCAACTGAAGAAGAGCCATGTAGAACCAGCGATAGTCCCCCAGGCTCGACGCCGCCAGCGACGGGAGATACAGCAGCAGATCGAGAGGAAGCGAAGCTGCCGCATCCAGCCACAAGCGCGCTTTCACGTGCTTCCTCCACCTCGTGGTTCTCTTCTTCAGTGAAGCAAGCGTAAGATTTCTCAAGCTGCTTGCAGACGAGAGGGATGGCGGCTGGACCGGGGCCAGCTTCGTTGCCGGTGGGATGCTGGTACTTCCCCCAGCGCTAAGATGCAGCACCCGACGGAACGCCGAGTGCTTGACGGCGACGTCGGCGAGGCAGATGATGTCCATGCAGATGACAAGGCGTTCCCAGTGGATGAGTGTCGCGTCTTCTTCTCGGTCGAGTGTGGTCATGTCCGAGCCGAAACACACGAAGAACGGGATCGTCACGGCGTAGAAGATGCCCACGAACACGATCAGCCACTCCCAGAGGCGATAGCAGCGCGACAACAAGTTGACAAAGTCCTCCGCCTTCGTGGATGTACTCAAACTGCCTTCCGGAAGCGAGTTGGACGCACGACTATGGCCTTCGTCACGTCCATCTCTTGATCGCGGCGAGCTTGCTCCACGCAAGCTGGACTGCGACGAGGCAAAGGCGTTGTGGTACCATTGCAAACGACTCATGCGCGCCGTGGACCAGGCGCGCCATTTTTCCCTGCGCTTGAGCCACGAGAGGTAAACCCGGAAGAGAGACGAGAACTCGGGCTGGCGGCAGCGCTGGAGCATCTCAAAGCCGAGATTGGGCTTGCTTTCCGATTCCTTGGCGTTGGAATCGTGAAGCTCGTGGCGGATCATGGCGGTGAAGTGGCGATCGAAAAGGGGCAACGACTGGCTGCGTTTGAGCTTCCGTTGGCGACGATGGGTCCGTGCTGAGCCGGAAGGCTGCACCGCTAGCCCGAACGATTCATGGAGCTCGTGCCCCAGACCATCGAGCGCCGTGCGCACTGCCACACTCCCTCGCGGTTGCCGCTTTCGACGAAGCCCCCGTTCGCTTGGTCGATTGCGCGACTCGTAGTTGGCTAGGAAGCGCATCCCGTCAGTCGTCACCAAGCTGCGTGTGGCGCGTTGCGGCCCTGCACCAGGCATCGTGGCGCCGCAAAACGTTTTGCGCGAGACGCGAATGTTGCGCGCCGCTTTCGATCCGGCCGAGGCGCTTTCGTCCTCGTTTCTCGCAGTTCCTTGAGCTGATGGAGTCGCTCGCATTGGCTGTGGGGGCTGGAGCGGTAGCTGCTGGGGAGGCGGCGGGGCTTCCTGGTCGGCCACTTCCCCCGTGAAGGCGTCCGCCATGAACAGCGACACTTTGTAGCGGCGCCAGCATTCGTCTTCCATCTCGGCGAGCTGGTCGTCCCGATAGAACTCGCGCATGCTGCGGCTGACGGGGTTGAGCGGTACCGACGTGCCGTTCTTGAACGACTTGCTCTTGATCGAAGACAGCCCGGCAGACGCGTTTCTCGCCGTGTGCCACGAGAATAGGCGGCGACTGACACCACTTGAGGGCGACGCCATCGTTACGGACCGACGGTCCTGCGAGACGGTGGCGTAGTCGGCATAGACTCGCCCGCGATTCGCAGGCTTCCGGCCTCCTGGAACGAGATGGGCTTTCACCCATTGGTAGATGAACGCCAGCGGGTCTGGGATGGCGTCGGTCGACTCAGTGCCGCCACCGTAGCCGGCCGTCTTCCGTAGGAGTTGCCGCACCCTCTGTTCTTCAAGCGCTGACGCGGAGGCGAATCGCAGCGGATCTGGTACTGGAGCGGGGTGCTGAGCGTGTGTTTTAGCGTTGAGATCGCGCAGTTCCTCGATGAGTTTGGGCTTCTTCGATCCGCCACGGTCTCCCCATCCAGACTTGATGTCCTTGACGATCTCGACCGTCATGATGTTGTATCCCTTGAGGCAGAACTGGACCCACTGCACAAGCGAGCGCTCTGTCGCCTCGGCCTCTTGACGCGGACTGGACGCTAGCAGGTCTTCCCATGCGCGACGTCCAAGTACAAGCACTTCGCTGCATGTCGTCGCCTGTACGGAAGCGATTCGTCGTTGGCCTCGAAGGAAAAAGGCCACTTCTCCAAAGAGGCTGCCCGCAGTGAGGGTAGCCACGGCTGTGCCTGTGGACTTCCAAAGCACCATCCCCGTGCCTCCTTTGACGATGTAGAGCTTGTGTCCTAAGTCGCCCTCCACTATGATGGTGTCTCCAGGGATGTAGAGCTCGGATTTCAGTCGCACCGCCAGCCCATTGATCTGCGTTTGACTCAAGAACGGAGCGATGCAAAGCTTCCGCAGTGTGTGTCCGTATAGATCCATCATCAACTGCACGCGCAGGTTTGGCGATAAATCGCTGAAAGTGTCGTAGATGTCCAGTCCTTTGAGATAGGAATGCTGGAACTTGAGGTAATGCAGCACACGCGTACGGATCCCCGCCGGCAGTTTGTGGTCTTTGGCGAACTGATCGAAGTGCGCCTCCCGCTCTTTCAACTCCTTCTTGGTTTTATCCATCTCGAGAATGAGCTCGGACAGCTCGCCGACGATGTGGCCCACGATAAAAGCACACAACAAACACGTGAACGTGGCCCAGATCGTGCCGGGCATCCCCAGCGGAACAATTTCTCTCGAACCCACAAGTGTTAGCTATAACCCAATAACCCAATAAAACAACAAGTCAATAAGAAAAAAACGTGTATAAAACCCACAAAAAAGACAAAAAAACGTACCGTGGTAAGAGCCCAGTAGAAGGCTCGGAGATAAAGCACCCCGGTCGATCCGTGCTCCATGTAAACAATTGGGTCGTGGTGAGTCCAGCTTTTCGGGTTATGATCCGTGTGGCAGATGAGATAGAAGATACACGCAGCTAAGTGGCCTGTGAACAGCAGAATCAGCACGAGCTTGATGGGACTGAGGTAGGCGGAGATGTTGCCGCCGGTGGCAAAGCGCTGCTGCAGGCGCATAATGAGCGAATCGATCATCTCGGGGACTTGCCGCAGGCGAAGCACTCTCGGGAGACGACACAAGCTCATGCCAAGAAAGCTACTACCGACGTAGTAGAGCGGGAGACTGCTCAGCAGATCGCCACGCAGCTCGTGGCCGATGTACGTCGTGCTTCGCTCTTCTCGCGAGAGCAGGTTGCTCAGTCCAGCGCCTTCACACTCAAAGTAGTAGAGTTTGAGGTAGATATCTGCAAGCAGGAAGGCGTCGCCGACGAAGTCCGAGACCACCAGACCGAGTCGAGTACTACTGGAGGGATGCGCGAGAAACCCGATCCGAAACGTGATCTGGAAGGCGTTGTACACGTCCAGCACCAGTACAAGGAGGTCCCACGGGAGACGCACGCGCATTTTGTTGCGCTGCTGCGTCCAGTTCTCCTTCTCTTCGAACATACTCGTGCATTCCGTAAACTTGGCTAGCGCTGAGCGCGACTTGATGTTATCAATCACAGCCTCCAGTGTCAACGTATCGAAAAGATGCTGCTGGGTCGCCTGCATTCTCAACGCTTCCATCTCGGCGGGAAAGTAGCGCTCGATCTTGGCCGTGAAAGCCGAAGACGTGATGACGGACGCATCCACCACAGTCGCAGCGATGACTGTAGTGCTGAAGCTCTTTTGAAGCAGCAGTTCGCACACGCCGAAGCAGTCCCCGGCTGACAGGGCTCCCACCGGGATCGTTCCGACGCGTTTACTGTAGATATTGGCTCGCCCATTGACCACGACGTACATGGCTTCACAGAGCGTTCCTTCCGCGAAGAAGGGGTCACCACGTTGAAACAATTGACGTCGGAAAAGCCCCGTCAGTTCGTACAGCAAACGCTCGTTCTGGGCGTCGATGAAGAGCGGCACTTTGCGTACCGATTCGGCGTGCAAGATGCCGGAGATGCGGTGCCGCAGTTGGCTCGGCAGCCCTTCAAGAAGCTGAACCTCCGACGTCACCTTTTGCACGTAGAGCTGCTGGTGGTAGAACTGGCGGATGCGCGCGCGCACGCTCTCCGAGATGCGGAAATGCCCCAGTGTGACGTTGACGTTGTTCATCTTCTCCGAGTGATGACGACTGGCCGCGGTGAGGTTGGAAATGATGTTGGACATGGCTCCGACGACGCCGTAGTTGATAATGCCCCCTACAAAGACCCAGACCGCGGCAAAGTAGCTCTCGTAAGTCGAGAAGGCGACGATGTCGCCGTATCCGACAGTCGTCAGCGCCGCAATGGCCCAGTAGATGGAGCGCAAGTAGGCCATTTTCGTCGTGTAGATGGAGTTCGAGTCCTGCACTGTCCAAGGCGTGCCGATCTGGCCGTAGGCGTCGTACATTGTCCACGAGCAGTTGCCGTGAAGCCCTGCGTCTCGTAGACATCGATCTCGGGTAAAGTCCTCGTTAATGAACTCGAATTCGTCTTCCAAGACGCTGAAGCACGCCATGAGAAACCACAGACACCCAGCCACGTGGACCGTCAACGTGACGTACAGTAGGATCGTCCCTGCTTGCTGAGCTTTCGACGACAAGCCTCGAATGTGAGCAAACTCCTGGATCGTCTGCGGTAGGTACCGTGCTCGAACCAAGCGGACGAGGCGGGTAAAGTGAAGCCACATGGTCCATCCATTGCCTCTTCGCACGACGAACTCGACTACGAGCGGCACGGGGATGATCGCCAACAAGTCCGGCACCAAGCCGCTTTCTCGGTAGGCGTCGAAGATGTAGCTCGGGTCGCTCACACTGATCAGAGCGAGCTGGTCCACGTACGCGAAGTACCGGGCTCGAAACACGAAGTCCAACAGGAAGACGAGCTCGACGAGGAGGGAAGTCATGGACTGCATCGAGTAGATGGACTTCTTGCCGAACGGGAACGTATCGGCGTCGAAAACGCAGTACAACGGCACCTCGAACGCCACGAAAATGAGCGACAACAAGCGCGCGTGCTCCCACCATTTCCGGAAGTTGGAGCCAGGCAGACGCCACGGAATGCGCCTCGGTGGCATCTTGATCCCGCGCACGTCGCTGCCGAAACTCAAGCTGGACCGAGACGCTGGCATCTGGCTCGAGCTTACCATGGTGTTTTCCGCCGAGCGGCCGAGCATCCGCTTCATCTTCTGCTCCTGCTGATCGTGTCGTGCATGCATCGACCGCATGTCTTCGAGATGCCGAGGCGCGTTCTCGCGGTAGAAGATCTTGAGCGTCTTGTAGAAGGAGCGCTGCGGGAGCTTGTACAGATCGCTAAACGTCTGCGCTCGAGCGCGCTCGTCGGACCTTCCTGGGAAGAGCAGACAGCTCTCCGCGAAGTGCTCTCCGGCCTTGGCAAAGTGCGTTTGGGGGTGACTCGGCCCGTCAAGCTGGACGCTCCCACGCAGCACAAAGTACATGCCATCCGGTAGCTTCTCGATGATCCAGTCTTTGGGGGAATACACGCAGTACTCGATCCGGAGCGCCAACGTGTTGACGAACTCGATGCTCTCCTTGGCCATGAAGGCCACGTTCTGGATGCGATGAGCCTTGAGCACGCTGTACACGCTAACGCGCAGGTGGCCTGGTAACCGCTCGATGGCTTGGTCGTGGTGCAGCGCATGGTGCGTCGCCCACGCGTTCTTGTAGTAGCCGAGCACTCCTTCGCGTACACCTTCGGGGAATTGCCGCATCTGCATGTACTCCTTGGCGCTGTCGACATGCGCCATGAACTCCTGCATGCGAGCGTTGCGGTACCGAAAGATGAAGAGGAAAGTGGCCAGCACGGCCGTACTGAAGATGGCGCCCACGATCTGCGCGCCAATGACGTACGCCGTCTCGATGTTCGTCGTCGCCGCGACGTCGTAGAAGCCTGCGGTGACTACCGAGCGCGAGGCCCAGTACGCCGCTCGACCGTACTGCCTCCCCAGGCTGGTACCGACGAGATAGTCTTCGATCGCCCAGCAAGTGTATCCCGATCCAGCTCCAGTCGGCGAGACGCCTGTGATCCCTTTGGCGGTGCCGTGATCCCCAACACCAGGTATCGTCGTGAGCACTGTATGCGCCTTACTGCAGAGCATCAAGTCGATACCGCACTCCAGGTGCGCGATGGCCATGTACCCGCACGCGATCCAGTGGCAAGCTGCGAGCCCCGTCACGACGGTGTTGAAGAGGACGGCGTTACCTGTATATTCCAGCATCTGCATGATCGGGGAGCCGTTGTACATCTTCCGGAGCTCCCGCATGCAGCCAGGAACTCGGTACAACCGCAGGAGTTTGAAGGCACGTAGTAAGTGCAGCGAGTTCGGGCCAAGCGCTAGCGACAGAAGCTCCAAGGGGATCATGGAGAGTAGCTCCAATAGCACCGGCCTGCCGATGCCGTGGTGGCCATGGCTGGCGGGGATGATGGTGTTCAATGACCAGGCAACGACCATGGAGTCGCGCATCTTAAAGAGGACGGAGCCCCTCCGTTCCATGGACTTGGCACCTTGAGTCCCTCGCGGTCTTCGCACCCCGATCGCTCCGATCGCGTTCGCTGCCACTGCAGCCTGCTCTCTCCTCTGCGATGCGAAGATGTCTAATAAACTGAAGAAAGCTGCTGCGTCTGCCAAGACGTCGAGCACCGAGAGGACGGTGAGTTCTGTGGTCCAGCCTCCTTTCCAGCTCGTAGACGCGTATGGGTCGAACATGAAGCCGATGCGCAGCGGGACCGACACGAAGACGTAGAGCAATTCCCAAATGACCAGCGCGACGAACAGCCCGCGCTTCCTGCGTCTGTAGAAGGTGATAACGCGCCCTACGGGGCCTCGTCCTATTGAATTTCGAGCGTCGGGGGCTGAGGACGCGGATCGGTCTCTTTTCGTCGAGTTCCGCGGCATCCTCATCTGTCTCGTAGAACGCGTTATTCAAGTCCTCGGAGACGCCACCGTGGAGCGGTGGGTCATTGCCAGGACCCGGCTGCTGCTCGTTTATCGGGAGCAGTTTCTACTTACCACAATAGGGACGCAGTGGTTTCGACGGTCAAGACTCTATTTTTCGCTATCCGAAAATGATATTTTGGACATTTTATTTTTTATTGTTTTCGAAGAGAATTTAGTACGCTTGACCGGTTATCCAAAGGAATTTGAAGGAGAAGTCGGCACCTGGAAGATAACCGAAATGCGGGTTAAGTTAGAATCCATTCGATGCAAAGTTTGGCTGCAGGGAAAACTAACCAAAGTGAACCACTCGACAGGCCAGCGTCACGAGCATCCAGATCATTAGTTTGCCCTGGACCAGCGCCATTTGGGTTTCCAAAACGAACGCCAGGTTGTAGAGGATCTGCATGCCACAGTTGCGCTTGACCAGAGCGACGAGAAGCAGAAAAGCAACGACTTGGAGGAGTCCAAAGAGGAACACAACCCGCGCGGTGTATTCGACGTTCTGGCGGGTGACACCTTTCAGTTCGGTGTGGTACTTTGCGTTCGGGAGATTCACCATGCACACCATATAGCCACAGTAGAAGAGCGGAATGAACGCTTCCAAGTAGGCAGTGAGCACAAGACACTCGGTCGTGTACAGCACTTCGAGCGTCTCTCGCAGGATGTTCGAGTGCTGGATCACGTCGGAAGGAGTCCTGTAAGCCCCAATTGCCACTCGCCCATTTCTCCTCTTCCCGACAGCGTTCGTCTTGATTTCTGGCATCGGTCGGATCGAAACGAACCGATTACTGGAACATACGCGCTGAAATGTGCTCGAGAGTGATGATACGCGGAGCAGCGTGAAACTTGAAGCTCGCTTCGAAGCCAAGCACTGAGCCTTGGTCGAAGCGACTGGGAGATCAACAGGCAGCACTTCGAGGCTGCACAACAAGCTAGCATCTTCTGGATCAAGCTCGTGCTGAAGGCAAGATCGTATCCGTACGCCTTCTCGAAATTGACGCTTCATCACGGCGGGGTTATGGCACACCAAGCACAATGCAGTCAACAAGTTGTCCCCATCTTCAGCGCCTGCAACCTGGCGCAGTCGGTGTAAAACGGTGCGGGTTCGCCGATGCATCCCCAGCAGAATCGTGACCGTTTGAGCGAAATCGGTCACTATGAAGACCAGCATGGTGTTTAAACTGGAGGCACTCTCCATGCACGTGGCCAAGTACAGCGCGTTGTAGAAATCCACAGTGAAGATGACCGTCTCGGGCGTCAAGTCTTCCAGGTGGGATATGATGTGTCGAACAACGTTTTTGACCACGAGCTTGATCACGGGCAGCAGGAGAATGACGGGAAGGACGAAATGGGTCGTCGCCGCCTTGAGAAAGAGGAGCTGGTACACGGGGTAAATCATGCCCATGATTTTCTGGGTTGCGATAAAGCATACGAACTTGGTGAGCTTGCTGTTATTGCGTAGGATGGAGTAAAGGAGCAGGAGCAATGGCACGTAGAAGGCTGGGGTCATGGTGATGTAGAAAAACGGGATCGGAAACGCGAGATTCGCTCCGACAAACATGCCGATTGCAGTGTAAATACCCGAAAGGACCAGAACGAACAGAGCTAAGTGTCGAGACGAGTGAGCCAACCCTTCGGCCATGTACTTGCCTTGAATGAGGTATGTTTGGGAAGCGGCTCCAGCCAACATCGCGACGCGACACCAGAACCCATAGTTGGCATGCCAGCCTTCCGCTGGGTCTTGAAGCGGAATCAATTCTTGCAGAATTACCATCGCTGCCATGGGTAAGGGCGTCCCGATACACACGAGAAGCACCCGTGCCAGCGATCGAGTTCGTCGGTATTTATCGAGAGCCAACCCCCGCTCGATCGAGTATTTCCCACCGTGATAACTGACTTGCAGGGAGGCCCACAGACGCACCAGGAAAGTGTAGCTGCCACGAGCCCGACTCCAAAGCGAGACGGAGACAGGAACGTCACCAATGAGGCGCTGAGCATCTTCCAGTGAAGGGGAGAGCATCTAGCCGACTGATTGTTTAACTACGCGCCTCGTTTTGTCTTTCTCACTCGTGCTATTTATTCTTGCCAAAGTGTGCTGCTATCTAAAGCGAAACTAGTCAACGCCATCTTCTATCCCGAGCCAGCTGATGCTGTTCCGACGACTTCCGTTTACAGCCCACAACGCGGCCTTCATGGAGTTATCGAGCGTGCGAAAGGTGACATTCGCTCAAAAAATTAATGTTGTCTTGCGGCGATTAAGCAGCGTTGTTGTCAACAACGCTGATTAATCGCCGCAAGACAACAACTTGTTGAAATGGCAAATCGACGTTAGTTTAAAATCACAACAAAACCTCTTCACGTACCGAAGTGTACAACACGCCACGCGGCGAGTGTGACGAGCACCCAAATCATGAGCTTGCCCTGGGCAGGAGTCTCCCAGCTGATACAGTACATTTCATCGTCGAATCAGCACTGCCAGTAGGCCAAACAACACCACTTGCACCAGGTTGACTTTTTCTGTCGCGTCACATTCTTCAATTCCGTGTGATACTGTTAACCCTGTCCTAATTACACCATTGCACGGCGTTATTCACAGCATCAACAGTCAAATTCAAAAAGTGCGCGCTCGAATTCAAATGCCTGTCAGATATATTACCCGTAAGATGTTATATACCTACAGAATCCGTTCATGGCATTAAGTGCCTACTTGCATGTCCTCGAAACGGAGAGCCCGCTGATGGTGGGCAGAACGCCCGATTGCACAGCTCCGGCGTCACAACTTCAGCGAACAGGGGATCGGCGGCGAGCTCCAAGAATCCTGC